>QKWP01001961.1:14625-37821 GCA_003550325.1 Gigaspora rosea
TTTTTTTTTAGTTTTTTTTTTTAGTTTTTTTGATCCTATTAAAGGGAACCAGAACCTCCTTGCCATCTATTTCCACAATTGTCATGCGATTGTTGAAGGCCAATTCTTTAAACACGCCTTGTTGCGAAAATATTGGTTGAAGTTTTTGCTTTTGGGTTTGTTGGTTTATGTTGTAATCAGGTACAATAGTGATCATGGTTCCGGCCTTGATTGTATTGTTTGAAGACTTTTTTTTATGAACACTACCTTGATTGCAAACCTTTGCACGATATTTTTACATTGACAGTTTGTATTATCTGTAAAATATGCTAATCAATAATTTTAGGTGTAGTAACCACATCCTTACAATCATTTTCTTCAAAAATATTTAGCAATTTTTCAGGAGTATTATAGACACAACCAAACATTACCTCGTGTAGTGTACGGCCATGTGACTCATGTGTGGAAAAATTATATAAAACAGCAAAGATATCGACAACACTAATCCAATCTTTCTGTTGTAATTGACCGTTTTTATCCCATAACATTTTGGTAAAGCCATGACCAATGGTCTGGTTAAAACGTTCAACCTGGCCTTGTGATTGCGAGTGACAGGGTGACTATGCCTTATAGTAATACCTAGAGCCTCACATATTTGGGAAAGAATATATATGACGAACTCCTTGCCGTTGTCGCTTTGAATAATTGTAAAGGGTCCAAAATCTTAAAAACATCTTTGACAAGATAATTTGCAACAGTAGTGGCCTCTTTGTTTTTTAAAGAAATGGTCACAAAAAATTTTGAAAATATACAGATGCAGGTAAGTAACTATGTGTAACCTTCATTTGCATCCATAAAATCACAAAAATCAACAAGATCGATCTGGATATGCTTCCACAGTACTGTAAATACTACTGGTATCATATCAGTTTTTTCTTTAAGATAGTGTTCACAGCACAAGAGGCACATTCTCTGACATATACTTGAACCTCTCTCTGCGTAATTCCAATATATTGTTCTGAAATGGTGGAGAACATTTTGTGATAGCTACGGTGATTTGCTTGGTCATGAAAATGTTAAAATATCAGAGTGCATAATTCCTCGTCATACTTGGAAACAACACGATATTTTTTAGACATAACACCGTCTTTTATAATGCCAGAAATATATAAGATTTTGTTTTCATCTATCACAAATTTATTGCGTCGATGAATAAAATTCAGTTGGGCATTTTTTTTGTTTTTTAAAACATCTTCAGGTACTGTTTTTGAGTAAAGATATTCTATAATCACTTGGTATTTGGTCACTGTTTTAGGGATTTTTGGAATTGCTAGCATAAGAACTCAATTTTTTTTTAAAAAAAAAAGTTTTGAAAAAACTTTTTTTTTTTATAAAAAAAAAAAGAAACTTTTTTCAAAAAAAAAAAATTCTGAAAAATAAAGACAAAAAAAAAAATTACAAAAACGACGAATGTATACCTTTGTTTATGCCTTTGTCTTAAAAAAAAAACTAAACGACCACTCAGCTTGGGCAGATGGATAGGTATTGTAAATATATACTTTGTTCAAAAAAAAAACTTTTTTCAAAAAAAAAAAATACTGCAAAAAATAGATGTTTGAAGAAAGTATAAGAGGAACTCTATTTAAAATCATCTTGGGCAGTATGTAAATGAGTATTGTGAATATATACAATGTAATTTTAAAAAAACTTTTGTAAAAAAAGTTGCCTGTACCAAGGTATTGTGGGCAATAAATAAGTGTCTAAAAAACAATTGTTGGTTTTTGAGAATTTTTATATACAATGTGCATAACAGGGACCGTATTAGATGTGTACATACTTACGCCAATATCAGTGTTATGTGGCGTATGATCTTCATTTTTGACCCGGGTTTGTCACATTAGCTTCAGCATTAGTTAGCTTCAGCATTAGCTGTGACAATAAATAAATACATTAATAATACCGTATATTCCCGAAAATAAGCTACTTCGAAAATAAGCTACTCCCTGATTTTTTTAAAAATCTCAAAAAACGTGTTGGCAGTTGCTATATATAAAACTTTTTTTTTACTAAGTAAACTTTAGTTTGATTAAGTAAAGTTGTTCAGCACATCAAAATACACTTATAGTAAGAATTTGGTGTCATTTGGACAACTTTTTATTAGTAAGTTTTTCAATTTTTTCAAAAACGGCTATACACTAAAAATAAGCTACCCCATGTTTTTTCGTGTAATTTTTAGCCCAAAAAAGGTAGCTTATTTTCAGGAATATACGGTAAAAATAATAAAAAAAATTAAAAAATAAAAGAAACTTAATAAAATTAAAAAAAACTAATAAAATTATTTAAGTTGTTAGTTTCAATTTTACAATATAAATTATAAATTTTAATGCTTCAGACACATACTGGTTCCCAATTCCTAGTTATAGTACTTTTAGAATTGTCTTGTATTTAAATAAATTGATTTTTTACAGAGCAATTTTCAAAATTCTGGATCAGAATATATTAGAGTTAGACTGGCATTAGCAATACTAGTTAATATAAAATTATTGGCTGGGCATTTTTTACTTAATAAGTGATTATGACTTTATTAGTAAAATTTTTAATAATTTTGAACAAAAATAATAAATTCTGATTTATATAACCAAGATTTCAATATACATTTTGATCTGAAATTTAAAGATCCTCTGTATAAGTTAAGAAGTTGTATTCAGGAAGATCTATTGTATTTTAAATAAAATCTTATAATGTAGTCAATTATTTCTAAACTGAACTAGCAATCATATATGCACTAGTCAATAAAAAAATTTATATTTGATTAAGTCAAAAAATTAACTATTTATAATTAATATTATAGATCTGTGAATATGTGA
This sequence comes from Gigaspora rosea, assembly GCA_003550325.1. Taxonomy (NCBI): domain Eukaryota; kingdom Fungi; phylum Glomeromycota; class Glomeromycetes; order Diversisporales; family Gigasporaceae; genus Gigaspora; species Gigaspora rosea. Next base: position 17,472 of record QKWP01001961.1, read on the forward strand.
AGTAGATCTATAGCTCATACCATTAACAAAGGATTCTGTTATCAGATATTGTAATAAATTAGTTTCAAGTTAGTGGTCAGTACTTAACATTGTTATTCATTGGAATTCGATATATTTGATACTATTTTGTATAGAAGTATATTCAAACATCTTGTACTATGTGATACTAATTTTAAATCAGAAGTGTCTTGGTAGTTTCTTAAAACCATTTTATAAAAGTAATATCAAATATATATCTTAATTTCTATTTATATACTCACTATAAGCACATATTAACTAGTTTACTTAAATGCAGTTACAAATACTTTCTCAGGAACCAATTACTCTATAGAAATATTTTTTTTCCTCAATTAATAAAATTAAAATGCACCTTGAGTGAAACAATTTTAGCTCAAATTATTTTCTTCATCAAATAGTTAAACCAATACAATCAAAATTTTGGCCAAACAGAAAAAATTTGCATTGTATTGTGTCAATATTGAATTCTCATTATAAGATATAGTTGCTAATCTACCGGTATATATTTAGTCAAAATATAAACTTGTCATATAAGCAGAAAATAAACTATGGTACTAGTAGCTTTAAATTTCCATAAAAAATAGCTTTACAAAAAATACTATTTCTCTTTTAAAAATTTATAAAATGTAAAACTAATCTATAAATTTTGTTCTTTTATGTTCTAAAGAATAAAACTTGTAATTAAGGTTTTAATTTAAAGCTAAACTAATAGAGCAGTAGCCTTTTTATAAATTATAAAAATATGAATACAGTATATATGGTTTTAATTTAAACCATTCAGAATGCACTATTATAATCACATAACACATCTTTTGAGCAGTCCAAAAAATTTTGGTCTCAAAAAAATTTTCACTTTTAAAAAAAAAATTTTACTCTCTAAAAAAAAAGCTTTCTTTCTAAAAAAAGCACTATTTAACATTTAAAAAAAAAATAAATAAAATAAAAGTTTCTTTGAAAAAAAAATAAAAAAAACAAGCTATCCAAATCTCATATTTTGATTGGATATACTTATATTATATGACTGCAAAAGTGAAACAAAATCATGTGATTGGAGGTTTAAAACCACTAGCACCATAGCTTCTATTAAATTAAAATAAGATTTAATAGTTATATCTTTGGTAATTGGATATAAGTAAAATGTTTCACTTATATCAATTACCTGTAATATAATATATTAAACATAATGCGGGTTGAGTTAGACAAGAGCAAGGTTTCAGAATTTACTATAGCGCACTGATTAAAAAACCTGGATTACCCAGGCATATTGGTCTGTGCGTGCATTTTCAAATGGAAATGCGCATTTTCTATATTACTAATTGTGTGCTTATAATAGGCATTCTAAAAATTTTAAAAAAACTATCCTTGTTAATAAAAATACACAAATATTTTGTAAAAGAATAACAGATCTAATGATGTGCAATACCTGAAAAATTTTAGCGTACAGTACGTACAGTACATATATACAGTATGTATAGTTCTTTCTTGGCTTCTGATTGGCTGAAACAAGTGATCAACAAAAATTTTAGCGTACAGTACGTACAGTACAGTATGTATAGGTAATGTACGCAGCACATTACTAATCAGATCCCAGATCTAAGACAATAGATGGATTAGGAAGATCTTCCATAACTCTATCCACCGATCACTTGTACCAACAAATATGCTAACATTTCAGAAGTAAAGTCTTAAAGAAACAGTAGAAAAACCAACTAAAATATGCAACCTGGTAGCTGTTATTTAGGAATACAGTTAACTGAGTATCTGCTAATAGCTTTAGAGTTTGTCACTCACCAAATAGATGGTACTTGTCGTTTAGAGATAAAGTTCATAAACTACCTGCTAACAAGCTTAGAGTTTATCACTCACCGCAACCTGAGAATTACTTGGTGGCTCTCTGATGGATTTGGACTACACAGGAAGAACTACTATCTTTACTATGGTTGCAAGTGAATTTTTTTTGGTGTCATTGGTTTGTGAAGAATTTTCAAAAAATGGGTGATTTGGCATACCCCTTCCAAAAGATCTGCAGTATTTACTACTCCCAAAAAGGAAAGGCACCTACCATATTGGATACAATCGTCATGAGTGGCTTGGAAACAAGTAATGTGGAAAAACGTGCGAGACTTAAGGAGAAACCACTGGAAGAAGATTCTAGAAGCTTTGTCTTAAGCAGTCCAGACTATATGACTGCTTTCTGTTTAACATACTGGGACCTGTGCCGGTTATGCCGGGACAAGTTAATCGATGTTAACAATTTTTATTTTAAAAGTCTGAGAAGTTAAACTTAACTCAGCTAACAGTTAGGCCTCGGATAAAGATTGATGGTAGCAGAAGGCCATCATGAAGTCCGAGTTTCTTTTTCTCAAATAATTGTAATATATTATTGTTATTCTCTTCTGCATGTAATAATATACAATTTAATAAATGATAAAGAGCAAGGTCGGTTATAAAACAGTAAAAAAAAAAAAATTAGTAAAGACCCTTAATAAGAATTCTACTTTAACTTCTTTGAATCTTGAATTAATTCGACTTGGGACTAACAGAGTGAAAAAACTATTTGAGGCTCTTGATAAAAACACTACCTTAAATTCTTTCAGTCTTCGTCCAACTTTTATTTAAGAAAGAATACGAAATATTTAGTCAGTGTACTATGAGAATTTAGCTTCATAAAATGAAGCATTGTAGTACGCACAATTTGGAAACATTTTCTGTGCGACATCCGCACATCTATTCAAAAAAAAAAAAGAGCAAAATTTTGTTTCTGAATGTTGCGCACAGTCAGCACAGTGAAAAATAATCACACTGGTGGCACTAATGCAATTTTTTTACAATTGAAAAAATTTTGAATCACGAGTATTACACATCACTTGATAAATAATATTTTAAAAATTGATCTACATTACAAAAAAAAAAAGTCTCGAAAAATTGTATAAGATCCGGATCTCATTAATAAACTTGATCCATCTCATACACCAAATTTGTATTATCAATTCGTTCATAATTTTATGGCAACTTATTGTCGAGTTTCCAAAATAGAATATCATATTAATGGTTTAATATACCTCAAAAAAACATTTCAAGCTCGTTAGGAGGTAAAGTTCAATTCTTCAATTTCCAATATCATCATATTTAAAGTATTATTCTGAATCATAATTTGTCAGCAATTCTTACAACTCGTTTTAAAGAATAACCTTAATCTTAACAATATCTGTTCTTCAAATCAAACTTTACAAATATGATCGAATGCAAAGTTTCCTGAGATTTTAGCAAATGATATCCACGTTCTTGAAATCCACTTTTATATAATAAAAAAAATAATCAAACGTGGATTTCAGCCTAACTTGATATACATAGCAGATTTTACTAACTCGCAACTCAATTTTATAATAAATAAATAAAAATTTAAAAGTCTATTAACCACTTCAGATGCTACTGAAGCTATTGGAATTGCAATGATATCCCTTGCCATTAATGAGACGGAAGGATATCTCTATACATTTGCATTCCACCAGGCTAAAACGTCGAATGGCTCTGTGCGAGAACGGGAAAAAGATGGGTCCGACAAGATATTGCTTGAAATCATTTAATTCATTTTCAGCACTAGCTTTTTCTGTATTAAGAGAGGTATCAAGGTCTTACCTTTCTTCATCCTGGAGAATATCCTCTAATACTGCATTATTAGAAAAAAACTGCATGTTGCTTATATGTTTATATGTTGAATTATAGATCATTATTGCTCTAATTACCGTATTCCGTTCGCCAAAGTACCCGGGTTTAATTGAGTCGGTTCAGTTTTTTTTATTAAAGTATATTGAACATAGATATGAGTTTAGGGTGAGCAATTAAGAATCTAAGATAATTGGTTGATTGTACATATATAAAATAATCGGGCCGGATCTGGTTTAAGTAAAACCTGACCTGGCCTGGCCCGCCCCGCACCCTACTTGTAAGGATCGATCCCAAAGGACTGATTGACTAATATGTCTAGTGCCAAAACATCGTAAATATATAATTACTAAAATTGATATTTTCTTTCAATGTTTATTTAACTTCATGCTACGTTGCATGTATTTTTTCCAAAAATAATTAGAGCACCTATATACATGTGATTAAATAAACATTCACACACTATTCACACCCAGGTTTTAATTGGATAGCATTCACAATTTAGTGTAATACTATAAGGACCCTATTTTTTATATGATACAGTGTGGTTTAACGTAAATTATGGATGCAGTCTTACTAGCAATGTTTATTCATTCATATGTCACAGGATTTTGAATATTTGTCATTTCCAAAATCGATAGGATACATTCCGTATTTCTGTATTTGGAACTCATGATTAACGTTAAGCAGTGTTTTTTTTATATAATGGATTTAGATAATGCAATGATACCCTTATGTATATATTGAAACGAAAATGGTAAATATTATCATGTTACGTAGCAACAATCATTAGTTAACATAGTCGGTTGCTAAGTGATTATTGTCGGTGCAGATCATCAAAAAAAACCAGATTTTTTAGACTTTTAGAAGAACCTTTTTGCAGAAATAAAAGTTTTAGATTCATTATTTTGTAATATATTTGATTTAGTAACTTTTGTATAAGAATTATTACATAATTTTAGCAAATTAATTTGTTTATTAAAGAATCAATAAGTTATAAAAGCTACACCAAAAAAAGACACTTTGCGCATTGGCCATTAGTTTTTTTGGTTTTTGTTTTGTTTATTAAAAAAAAACCAGTATTCTATATCTGATATGAATATATATTATACATAATATATCAGATATATACAAGTCTTTATATAATATTAGTTGATATGCTATCAGAAGTAAAGAAATCAGGAGTAGGGTAGAAACTATTATTATAGTTACTTGTATATAATAATTTACCTGGTGACCCGGGTAGGCTAATAATACCCGGGTACAACGGGTCCAATCTCTACTCCGATATCTGAGTATGAAAATTGTCATATCGGAGTAATTTTAAGAAATCAAAAATCAACTAAAAATCGATCCCTCCAAACACAATTCTTCTGTGTAAATGTTCCTGGCTAAGATATATATACACACATGTATATGGAGCTAGAGATATTTTTAGAATATTTCGATATTAATAGCATAATTTCATATTCTCTGTTCAACAAGTTAATTGTATTCACACTCACGATATGGTAATTGATTGTATGCGTAAAAAAAATTCACAATCAAAACATGAATGCTCGAGAGAAGAATTGTGGTATTACATAATTAATCACATATGATCATTTCAGTAATATATCTATACCAATACTGATATCAGAACACTTTATCGTATATCTGATATGTATTACCTAATTACGTAATATCACAACTCTTCAGGAGATTAATTTTTTCAGGTTTTTACTCTCGAGTGTTCATATCAAATAGAGTGATTTGACATGCCATCTATCATGATTTACATCACTGACATCTGAAAGAATAAGAGTATATCAAAGCATCTCCCTTCAATATGATTTGCTAGGGATCAAGATCGTGCACAAACATTATGATTAACTGAATCCTTACGGCAATTTCATAGTCGAAGAGCGGAAATTAAATTTTTAACCAATTAGCAAAATTTTATGAAAAAAAGATGGACTAGACTTTCACTGTGATAAATTCTTTGACCGGCTAAAATATTTTCCACGAATTAAAAATTGAAGCGAACTAACACTTCTATGTTGAAGATTTTCATAATATTTGAATTAAATAGGAAACCCGGATTTTTTTATTTTTGGTGTGGGAAAAAATTCAAATACTGTAGGTCGGGTTATACCGTTGGCAACTGCATACAATGTACTGTACAGTACATACAGTGTCCCTCAAAAATAATATCCTAACGTCCGGTACTATCCATCCATACTATCCCATTAAAAAAATGGTCTTTATGCAGTGGTCAACGGCATTTCCCGTGTAACACGATAATACCTGCTAATGATCGAAATGTTGCTTCGATTAATTGAGTGCGGTCAAGTTAAAAAAAAACCTGTAATGGGGTTTTCGAACTTAAATCGTCAAAGTATATATATATATATATATATAGTCAGGAATAAACAAATTGAAATAATTACTCGCAGTTTATACCAGATACCGTATATAGTATTAATATAGTATAATATATATATCTATATATAAGTATATATATATAATTATATATATATATATTATTTTGAAACAAAATTTCCTTATAAAATAAACTATATAAAAGGTAATAACGATAATGTCAATTGTAACATGAATTGACAAACTAAAAAACGACACATCATACCATCTCTTTGATATATTTCATCAATAATCTATTGTTTATCATGTGCCACTATTCTTACAACTGCAAATTTGAATAAACTTTTAAAAAGTTGTGTTACAGAAAACTATCTTCCGAACCCTAAAAAATTACAAATTCAACCCTTTTAAAAAAACATTAAAAAAAAATCTTGAATTTCTTCTTTCCAGTTTTGTAATTCAAATCTTAACTCACCTTTGATAAAAAAAAACAAACCAAAAAATGGCAAATTCTACATTAAAACATCGCACTACTACCTCTTCTCAACCTAAAGAGTCTACACCTCTTTCTTCAGAAAATGACCAAATTAGCTTGATCTTTTCAAATAAATATACATTTCCAGCCAAAAAATCAACCATAAATTACAAAACATTACCAAAATTCATTAACGATACTTTACGATACTTAAATACATTTAATTATCCTTATGAAATGTTTTATGTTGAAAACGATAAAGAAATTGTGGTTAAGTCAACAGAGTCGGATGCGATGAAGATTTTGAAAGAACTTTGTGAAAGCGATAAAAATATTGATAAAGTCTATTTTCTCGCTGATAAGGAGGTATGAAAGGCAATTTCAATAAATTTTTCAAAAAAAAAAAAAAAAAAAAAAATTCATAGTCTTTTTTTATATGATCTAGGGTGGAATCAAAACTTTTATATACTATAACGTCGATTTCTTACTACTTGTTGTATTATTATCATGCCTCGTTTGGATGACTGTCACCGGCTCTTACGAATCCCAGATGGCATCATGCTTTTTTGGAATTGTATTAGCTTTGAGAATGTTTAAATATATTCGATGAAGTTTTTTATTTTCAAAATAATTCTATATTTTTTCTTTTTTTTTTAAAGGTGAAGTTAACAAGTGCAACATATTAACGTTTTTTTCTATAATATCTTAATGTAATTCTCGAACGTTTTAGCTAAAATAAAAAAAAAAAAAAAGATAATAACATTTTTAGCTTCTTGTAAACATTTATATTTATTCCATCATGGATAAAATATTTATTTTTACATTGAAGAAAACTTTTTAGTACAAGTTCATTAATTATAACTAAACAAATTTATGAACGATCTTTATCATTATGTAGAATTTTAATATTACTGTATAATACATAATATGGTTTAAAGAGATCACATGGCAGTTATCGTTTAGTTTATTCCTTTTCGCATACAGTAAATAGTATCTAAATAAGGCACCCTTTCTATATTAATAATAGTTTTATTATATGCATATTTAAAAAAAATATATCTTAAAATAAAAATAATATCTTGTATAAAAAAAAAAAGTATATAATTTATTTTTAAATTTGAAACATAAAAGTTTTTGAATAAAATCTTAAGTATTATAAGCATACTAAACGATTTAAACAGCAATACAAAAAAAAAAAAAAAACAATAACACAAACATTATAATCATACAATAGAAAGTATTCTTATTTGGTGAAAATTTTTTTTACTTTTTTTCAGCCATGGCAAGAACGAAAGGCCAAGAAATTTTTAAAATCTGGTCATCTTTCCATCCTTCTTCCTTCTTAAGTTCTTCAAATAACTTGTCAACTGGATCTTCTACTTTCTGGTTTTCTTTTCGATCCTNAAAAAAAAAAAAAAAAAAACATAAATACAGTATATACATACATATACATATATATATATCTATATATTCTAAAATGGAAAATTAATATTTTTTGAGCTCACCTTCAAATAGTTCTTCACTCGCTCAACACTCCATTCTTCCTTTAAAAGACTTTCACCATTAATGATTTGACCTTCATTCTTATCATATTCATATCTTTCCCAAATAATATTTCTAAACAATTCATCAGGAAACACAATATCTCTTAACAAATTATCTACCACTAATCTTCCAGGTTCCCAATAGTCACCAAGTGTCTCTGTTCCAAGTTTAATAAGTTTTCTTGTGGCATTTGGGTATCCATCGACAACATTATATGAATACCCCCAAAAAGCCAATGTTCCACTTTGTTTCAAAACTCTCCATGACTCCTTAAAAAACTTTTCTCTACCGAACCAATGAATTCCTTGACCTACCGTCACTAAGTCAAATGTCGAATCTTTAAATTGTGAAAGGTCTTCAGCTGTACTAACCGAATATTGAATGTTTGAAGAGCGAGGAGCAGAAGAAAGCATAACTGGTGAGATATCAGTGGCATTCACTTGTTTAAATTTTTTTGATAATTCTATAGCCACGTAGCCAGTGCCAGTTGCAATGTCTAATGCGGTGGAAAAGGATGAGGAATGTGAAGCATGGTAATCATAAAGTTTTGAGAAGAGGTGGGATGGATAACTAAATTTTTAAAGATTTAAAAATAATTAAATTTTAATATCATATTAATTTTTATTAATTTGATAATTTGATAAATTTATATAATTTATATCGTAGTAATTTTTATAATTAACTAACGTTGGACGATAAGCATTGTATGCAGCACTATTATAGTCTGAATCAGCAAAAGTAGTAGAGCTTTCTCTATTAAGATTAATATTATTCGTGGTAGACATTTTAGAAAACCGAGTTAGATAAGGTGTAATCCTTTTCAAACTTTTCTTTAGTATATAATTTACCATGTATACAGTAATTTGTATATATGCTATATAGATTTTGTTTACTTTTCTGAATTCCCTTTATATACATAATTGTGCATTCAGTGTTTAGTAATCTTTAAAAAATATTTTGTCATTATTTTTAATGAGTCATATTTTATTACCTAACTTAAGGAAATGATCGATGTATATGTAATGATGATTTTTATCACATTTTTTGCATCGAAAAAATTATTTTTCCGAATTATAAGATAAAATTTGTATAAAAAAATTTAACTGATTACGACGAATCTTACGAATCATTCCTAAAATTGATTCATTGAATTGCATCTTTGATTACTACCAAAACAAGCTCTATTAAAATAATAGTTCACACTATATATATGTTTGAATAGGGGTATTTTTTTGACGAAATTGCCAATATCAGATATAGAAACCTTTTATATATCAAAAAATCTTTACTTAATTTGGAATTAAAAAAAAAGACCTGCCATTTTGCATGATTATGATTATTGGAGTTATACGTGCGTATGAGTTATCTGCTATACAATGTACGCACGTACAGTACGTACTGTACGTACGTATGAGAATTTGAATTGATACCACCTCGTGATGTACAATTCCTCTCTGTGGGAATCCAAATCCAATTACTGGTCGATGAAATAACCTAATTCATATCTCAATTCGTCACACACAGATTTATTGGGAGAAGACATCTCACAACCTGGTAATTGGATTCGAAATAATTTTTTATTCCCCTAAATTGAGAGGAGTCGAATATATTCACTATATCAGATATCACGAGATAATTAATTCGTTTAGAACACTTTCTTTTGTTTGTGATCTAGTAATTGAATTCGAGTGAATTTTGCACCATTCTTAATCCTCTCAATGAGAAGAGACTAGAAGAGACTAGAAGAGACTAGATCACGAGATACATCAATTCATCACAGTATCTGTATTCGTCGTATTTGTCATGATACCCCATTTATCTTCAAAAATTTTGCAAAAATAAACAATTTTACATAAAGAAAAAAAATAAAATAAAACAATTCTGTTTTTAGAAATTTTCACTATAAATGTGAAATGTTTAATTTTTGGGGTAATAAATATGTCTTAATTAGGAATGGGCCATTAAAAAATAATAGCCAATTAGCTGTGTAATATTGAACATCAAAATATTACGACATCGTGCTGTAAGCGGTTTTTCTGACGCCAAATTAGATAACATTCTGGATGTTCGATCAGGAGATAATATTGATAAAAAAATAAAAATTTTTTTTTTTGTTTCTTCTTTTTTAATAATAATTAAAAGATTCCATCTAGTTCATCTAGTGGATCTTTTTTTTTTTTTTTGTCAAGTAAACAATAACAACAATGCCTTTCAGATCCAATTTTAATAGTGTTCTTGATAGATTAATTCCTTCTAATATACTAAATCAGGGTAAATTTTTTTTTCATTCATTTCTGAAATTATGTCCCAAGAATTCATAGCATCTTATGATAGTTTTTCCTTTAAAGAGCTATCAACGAAGCTTGCTTCTTTATGATTAAGGGACCGATTATCTTTCCTATTTTCTGTCTGATTTCTTTATCTTTCAAGAAATTATTATTATTTATGTAATTATGTTCTTTTGACTACACCCTTGCTTATTCTTGATTATTATTCTCGATTATTATTTTATTCTTGATTATTTATTCTTGATTATTTTATTCTTGATTATTTTATTCTTGATTATTTTATTCTTGATTATTTATTCTTGATTATTTATTCTTGATTATTATTTTCGATTATTATTTTCGATTATTTATTTATTCTTAATTATTTATTACAAATCAATATCTTTAATATTCCTATTTTTTGTTAGATTATGATAAAGACTATTTGGCACGACGTAATTTATTGCAAGCGCGTGCTGTTGTTATTGTCACAGTATCAGTATGCTTCGCTCTTGTTTTACAGCTCTTAATGGATCTCTTTCTGATATTACTTAATGGATCAAATAATAAATCTGAACTTCCATGGCCAATTACTTTATTCGGTACCACTCTCTATGTTGGTAGGTTGAATATTATCAATAAATTTATTACTGTTTCTAAATGTTGTTTTAATCATTATTTATTTTATTTTATTTTATTTTATTAATTTACTGCGCTATCGAATTATGTTGATAAGCGATGTTATACTTTATACCAAGTGGCAAAATAACAATTGTTCAAGCTGCCCAATTTGGTGTTTACTTTTTTTTATTAATATCTATGTATATCTCTTGTCTTGAGAATGGTATTGTATATTTGATATTTTTTTTTTTTTTTTCTCCTTTAAATTCTTAATCTCTTATGCCCTTCGTATTCTAAAAAAGGATTCCAGACTTTGAGTCATGCAAACTTTTTTGCTGTTCCTCCTTTTGGGTATGTTTTATTCTATCAATATTATTGATATTATCGATATTATTGATATTATTGATATTTTTATGTTATATACTATTACTGTAATATAAACTAATAATTCATGTTTCATTTTTTTTTTTTCAAGATATATATTTGTTTCCAAAAGTTTTGGAAGAATGACTACAATTATAGTTTGTGTGATATATGTGATTTCATTCGTTCAGTGAGTGCTCATGATTAATCAGATGATATATATTGTGTGATTATACTGTAATTTGATAAGTTGATGTTGATGCGATACAGATACTACTCCATTATTTATTATATTTATCATATTTATTAGATCCATTGGAAAAGAGATCCCAATATCATTGTCAGCTACTGGCTGGGTTATTTGTGATGTTTATATACTATGCTTTGTTTACTTTTTGTTCGTGAGTACTTTCTCTCATATAAAAAGTTGTATTGAAAAAAGATCAGCATCTCTAACTAACTGATTTATATATATATATATGTGTCGACGAAGGTTGCTTATGAACAAGAATTTCATTATAATCAAGAACGCATGCAAAAATCCTTGGATGAGGTATCGCATCTATATATCTGATTCAGATATTATTAGAGATGTGATCCGTTATCCGTTGCCATCAGTTTTCATATTAAAATCCGCGGATATCCGTGGATTTTAATATAAAAACGGATGAAAACGGATAACGGATCACATCTCTAGATATTATCGCTGTTTTTGAAATGGTTGAAAATAGCAAAAAAAAATTTTTTTTTTGTAATTGTAAATGCTAGGAATACTCGAATACTAGATCATTGAATCTTTAACCTAATCAAGTATTCGCAGTATTTACAAAAAAAAAAAAAATTTTTTTTGTTTCAAAAAAAACAGCAAAACAAAGTTATGTCAATTTTTAATACTATTCATTTAAATGCTATATATTTGTTTTAATTTAGGCAAGATCCGCAGAAACCGCAAAGTCCATGTTCATCTCTAATGTTAGTCATGGTAAGAATTTTTATAAATACTATCAATATCTTTTTTGACTTGACTTTATTGTAAATAAATATTAAATATCGATGATTTGTTATTTTCTTTAAAATGTTGCATATAATTTATATGATAATTATCTGTTATATCGTTCATTACACGTAATGTTATGCAAATATTATCATTCATAATTTTTATGTTTGAATGTTATGCATAAATAACGCGTATCGATTGTTTCGCGTATGTGTGCCGCTGGTATCAAAAAAAAAAAAAAAAAATTTTTTTTTTCAGAATTACGAACGGTATGTCTTGCTTAGAAATTTTGGATTTGATGGATTAAAAACTAATTTGAATATTCAAATATTTCGTCATTGAATATATGCTAAGCCTTTGCATGGTGAGAAAATATTATGAAATTAATTATTCCGAAATTAATTTAAGATGATCTAAAAAAATTTGGCTCGCGTTTAGATATTTTAAACCGACCTATAATTTCATAAAAATTTAATTTTTTAACGTTATGAAAACCGGGCGTAATTTGTTGTCTTGATAGGTATACTCGCAACCGTCGAAATTTTATCAAACACAAAATTAAACGAATCTCAACGCGCGTTACTTAATGCTATTGAAAGTTGTGGAACGAATTTAATTTCGGTTTATTATTCATTTATTTATTTATTTATTTTTTATTATGATTTTTTAAATGATAATTCTCGTTCTTTTTGTTTTTTTTTTTTATAACCTATTTTAAAACTATATAGGTAGTTAATCAAGTATTGACTTACGCAAAAATTGAACATGGCAAAATGGAACTAGTAATTTTTTTAAATCAATATATATTTAAACAACCATTCCATTCTTTTACTAACTAACGGTTTATGGCAAAGGAAAAAAATATATTCGATATCTATTCAGTGGTGCAAGAAATTGGTGATGGTTTGTTGATGTATTTTCTTTCTTTTTTTTTTTTTAATTAAAAAAGAAAATGATTTAATGCTTTTTTATGAATAGGTTTAGCGCCAATTCCTGAGCGGAAAAAATTAAATTTCGATATATATGTAGAAATGAATCCAATGCATAGGTTTCTTGTCGGTGATGTTGGAGTCTTAAGGCAAATCATATTGAATGTAATTGTTTTTTTTTTTTGAGATTACTTTTTCTTTTATTTTAATTTGGTTTCATATTGATTGTTCAAATGATAGCTTCTTGGAAATGCCGTACGTATGATTATTTTTAATTAACTGCATCATGAAAATCAACAAAGTTTGACTTCTTTTTTTTTAATTACAGATTAAGTTCACTGATAAAGGAAATGTCGAACTAACTGCTGTTGAAATAACTGATGAAATTGATCCTAATCATGATGATTATGATGAAAGAGAGATTTTATCTTCACCGTTATCCGAATGTGAGATTAATGATAGTATTGAAAGTAGTTCAGAATTACAAAAAGTTAAGTTTCGGGTAGAAGTAATTGATACTGGACGTGGAATTGATCCTGATTTTATAAATCACATGTGCCAACCATTTTCTCAGGTTTGTTAGAATTTATATATTGTTATATTGTTGCATTAATAACTTTATCAACTTTATCATAAACTAATCTCTTGTAAATAGGAAGATTCATCTTTACGTAGAAAATTTGAAGGAACGGGATTAGGTCTTAGTATAGTTAAAGGTAAAATAATTATAATCATCATCATAGTTTTTAAAAAAAAAAAAAANAAAAAAAAAAAAAAAAAAAAAAAAAAAAAAAAAAAATTAACAAATCATTAAATAGGTTTACTGGATATGATGCACAGCCGTTTGGAAGTTGAATCAAATCTTGGAGTTGGTAGCAAATTTTCTTTCTCTCTTGAGCTTCCCTTATCTCAAAGATGGGAATCCATTGTACCTTCCCAATTACCATTCGATCATCAATATCTACGATTCCCCACTGAAGATCAAGTTCGACTAATGTCCCATTCACAGTCTTTATCCTTTGCTGTACTGAAATCTGAAAATACCTTATTCTTGCGACGAATAACATCTTATTTAGATCAATGGGGATTTAAATATCGAATAATAAAGAAAGAAGATTTTAAAGTTGAGTGTGAAAAAGTGCATGCGGACATTGTTATTTTAAATGATAGTATTAGTGATTTAGAATGGTTTTTGGAAGAGTTTGTGACTGAAAGTAGTAAAGAAGGTAGTGAGAAAAATGTGAAACGAGAACATAAAGACGAAAAGAAACAACGAATATTATTCTTTTCAACGATCGAAGATTATCAGAACGCGCAGAATGCATTACAAAAATATAAAGTTCAATTTGCTGTTGTCGTATCAAAGGTAAAACAAAAAAAACCCCCAAAAAAAAGCAAATTGAATAATATCAATCCAATTTTTATGTTACTAAATTTATTATTATTGAAAGCCGGCTGGTCCAGTAAAAATTTTAACGGCCATAATAAAAGTGATAGAATCTTTACTTTCACCCACATCCGAACATATATGTGTAATAAAAGAAGAGCCTGCTATATGTAATTATGCGCAAACACAAGAAGTATATCTAGGAGGTGAATTATTATTTTCACCAAGCATGTATGGACCAGCAGCTGATACGACAGAAGAATTTCCGATCAATGTTGGCGAAAAAGTTTTAGTGAACCCTGTTCATAGTACGCATGATGAAATCAAAAGAACTGAATTTGAAGTACAATCGATTCAAGAATTATCTTCAACAATTGAGAAAGCTGAAGAAAAGAATTTAACAAAAGGCAAAGAAAAAGAAATTGATTGGCAAAAAGCTTTGAAAGATATATCGTTTCTAATTGTTGAGGTTGCGTTTTTTATGTCACGAAACAGAATTAAAAAAATCATGTTTGTACTATAGTACTTTATTATTAACCTTTACTTTTTATTTATAAATCTTTATAGGATAACAAGATTAATGCAATGATTTTAAAAACAATGTTAAAACAAACCGGATTTAATAATTATGATGTGGCTACTAATGGACTTGAAGGTCTATTATTTAGTACTTTTTTAAAGTATCTTTAAAATTCTGATTTTGTTTTTTTTTTTTTATACAAATAGCGGTCCAAAAATTTTCTCAGAAATTATATGATATAATATTTATGGTGAGTTCCGCGTAAATTAAAGAATAATGATGAGATTGCAATATAACTGCGATTTTTGGTGATAGGATTTACAAATGCCGATTTGTGATGGGGTATGCTATTTTAATTTTCAAATCTTTGAAAAAAAAAACATTATCATCATACGTATATTAAATGAAATTTTTTTTTTTTTTATGCTAGATTGAAGCAACAAAAGAAGTAAGTTATTAGTGCCTAAAAATTTGATAATTTTTGTACTACTTTAAATCCATCGAAAAAAAAACTTTAGATTCGAAAAATAGAAAACGGCGAGGAATCATCTTTGATATCTGAAACACCAAAAAGTTCAGATCAATTTTTAACAAGTACTGATAGAAAACGCCGGAAAAAAGCTATTATTATAGCGATGACTGGGCTTGCTTCTGAAGTATGCATGAAATAATTTTTTTTTTTTTTGAAGAGTTGGAATTGAATTAATTATTAACATCATCTTTTTTTTATATTTGGGGAATTTAGGAAGATAGTGAAGCGGCGGTATGGTGTTGTTTGATCGAGAAGTTGGACAACTTCAATAAATATTTGCTAATTATATTATGTATTATGTTTTTTTTATATGATATATAGGAAGCAGCAGGATGTAATGAATTTTTAACAAAGTAAAGTTTAGAAATAATTTTTTTTTTGTAATATAGTTACTATTAAATACTAATATTTCAATTTCAAAAAATAAGACCTGTATCAATAAAAACTCTAAATTCGCGTATGGAATGTTGGACGCGTGACGTACTAGAATCTGATAATAAAGAAATCGTCACAGAAGAAGCAAAACCTCATGAAAAAGAACAACAATATCCACAAATGACGGAAGAAAAAACCGATCAACCACAAAAAGATGTAGAAACGAAATCGGAATCACATTTAATACAACAACCATTAGGACCGATATAACATTTTAACAACGTAAAGTTATTATGGATTTTATTTAGGAATAATTACTTTAATACATCGTTTCCTGCGATGCATATAATCTAGTACTTTATTTCATTTTCACGCATGTATACCCAATTTTGAAACCCTACACACAATGTAGTTAAATATTTCGTTTAGGATAATATTTTTGCTTAATATTAGAAATTTTGGCAGAGTTAATAACGATACAATATTAAGTATACTGGATTCTCAAAAAAAAAAGTATAATTTTTGGTTGTATCAGTTAGTGTTAGATAAATTATTTTGAATTTTAAGAATTTTAAAGTAATTTGTGAAGGTTGCTGTAATATCAATAAATTTTGCAAATTCCCTGTAGCTAAGGGTATTGTGTAGCTTGCTTTGCTACGCTTGTTCGTCCCCGGTGACAGGATGGTAAATGAAATAGGGGCGGCCTCCTGATCTCGTGAGATAGGAGTAACTGTACAACCTTGTAAAAAATTGATCTACAAAATTAGGTTCGGAACCAATAAAAATTGGGGTCGTCTAAAGCGGGGCAAATTCACGTGATCACAGCCAATCAAATTACAGAATTTTGATGATCGCCGGCGAAGCAAAACAAGAAACAAAAACGAAAAACCTAAAAAATACAAAAATGGCAGTCTAAACCTACCTCAGGTAGGCCTCCGCATGGGCCTGGGATACCCGCGGGTACCCGTGGGTAAGCCCTACAAGGGCTGGGCTAGGGTATTGATTTTAAACCCTACGGTAAGGGTAAGGGCTTGGAATTCTGAGCCCTTACAATAGCGGGTAGCAGTGTTGTCATGGGACACGGACGGCGGACAGTCCGGGACGGGACGTCCGGGACATGTCCGCCCAGAATTTTTTTTGTCCCGGACATTTGGCGACTAAACACGTGATCATCAACCAATAAAATTCGTATAATTCCGCAATTTGATTGGTTTTACCTGGCGAACATGTCCATCATGTTGGGACATTATTGCGGACATGTCCCGGACGTCCCGTCCCGGATTGTCCGCGTCCCTGAAAATCGGCGGGACAATGTCCGTGTACAACACTGGCGGGTAGGGCTAGGGTAATACATGTACTACCCTTGGGCTTATGGGTACCCGTAGTGTACCCATTGCTTTTGATATATCCAATAGAATTACACAGGTAGAATCAATGAATAATGGGTACATACCAGGTAACTAGTTTCCCGTTATGTACCCATTATTCTACCATAGATCCGCCAAATAACCAATACATATCAGGGGCATATAGGATGCATATAGGTAAGATAACGGGAAGTAGATCGATATTGGTAACATAACAGTAACATACAGGGACATCCCATTATCTTACTCTTAGTCCAAATAGTGCTAAGAGTAAGATAACGGGATGTCCCTGTATGTTACTGTTATATTACTGATATCGATCTACCTCCCGTTATCTTACCTATATGCATCCTATATGCCCCCGATATGTATCGGTTATTTGGATCATAATTGTGCATGTGGGAATATTATACGATTACATTTATTGTAATAATTTGTCAATAAAATATTGCTATATTTCATTAATAACTATATCGGGCATAGAGTGGGAAATTATAATTGTATAAATATAGCCCATTAAATAATAAAGTCAGAAAATAGCTAATGATAATTTTAATTGTCAAATGGTCCTTAATGTTCAACTATTAAAACAATAATTTTGCATAACTTATCTGTATCCTAGTCGAAATTAAAAAAATCGGCTAGCCGATTTTTCAACCCGGTCGGTCAATTTTTTCTAAAATCGGCTAGCCGATTTTATAAGTTGTAAATTACAATTTTTTTTTCAAATTCGGGTCATTTTTTTTTTTAAAAAAAAAAAATCTTTATTTGGTAAGTGCTTTTAAATATTTCAAATTAAATATTTGCGTTTGCTAAGTACATCAATATTTAATTTATTAGAAAATACACAGGTAGAATCAATGAATAATGGGTACATACCAGGTACATAACGGGAAACTAGTTTCCCATTATGTACCCATTATTCTACCATCGATCCGCCAAATAACCGATACATATTGGGGGCATATAGGATGCATATAGGTAAGATAACGGGAGGTAGATCGATATCGGTAACATAACAGTAACATACAGGGACATCCCGTTATCTTACTCTTAGTCCAAATAGTGCTAAAAGTAAGATAACCTGTATGTTACTGTTATATTACCGATATCGATCTACCTCCCAGTATCTTACCTATATGCATTCTATATGCCCCCGATATGTATCGGTTATTTGGCGGATCTATGGTAGAATAATGGGTACATAACAAGAAACTGGTTTCCCGTTATGTACCTGGTATGTACTCATTATTCATTGATTCGACCTGTGATATACACAGTACAAACCGTAATTGAAAGCCCGATAACAGATTTTTTCTCAACGGCACTCATGAATAGAGCCCGCAGGTAGACCAGAGGGTACCCACAACTAAATGGGCCAGGTAAGCTTATAAAATTTGAGCCCAAGGGTAGGGGCAGAATCCGGAAAATTAGGTCCTTATATATGGGTAGGGCTGAGATGTGCTGATATTCGGCCCAGCCCGGCCCATGCGGAGGCCTAACCTTAGATAGGTTAAGTAAAAATATCGGGAAGGCAATTTTGCTTATATATAACTATCTAAAACCCAACCTAACCTAATGTTGTTAGCCGAAATTTTTTTATGCTTGTAGAAATATTTCGACATTTGATATTTAGGCTGCCAAAATGTCTAAATATTGCCGAAATTCTAAATTATGCCAAAATGTCTAAATAATGTCGAAATGTCTAAATTAAGAAATATATATGAAAAACATATGGGAGTTAGAGCTGTTAATCAGTCTGACTAAAACCGCTGGTTCTGCGATCATCCTTAGAACTGTCTTTTTATGGGACAGACCAAAAAGACAATCAGTCCGAATATAGTTAGCTTTAAATTATTGTAACGAACATATATAGCCTAATTTTTGCGAGGTTAATTTTTAGAGGCTTAGACAACAATAATAAATTTAAATATTTTAAATCGGAGTTTTTTTTATTTAATGTTTATTTTATATTTTGCAAATTATTAATTTGTCTTTGCTTTCAAACTAAATATTAAATATTTTTGGATAAATGACAAATTAGTATTAGCATTAGCAATTAAGGTTAGTTATTTTGGTTTTGCCATCACTTGCCTTGGTAAAGGCTGGCTCTATCTCCTGTCCACCATCTCTAGTCAGTTGTTGGGCTCCGTGGCTGCAGTGGCAGTGCAAGGACCTATTAGTGGATAGTTAGGCTCTGTGAAATAGCAGCACACAGACCTTAATAGTGGATAGTTAGGCACTGTAGCTGCAAGGATCTTATTAGTGGATAGTTAGGCTCCACTGCTGCAGTGGCAGTGCAAGGACCTTTTTAGTGGATGTTTAGACTTCGCAATTGCAGTAGCAGTACAAGGGCCATATTAGTGGATAATTAGGCACCATGATTACAGTGGCAGTGCAAGAACCTTATTAATAGATAGTTAGGCTTCACGGCGCTGTGCAAGACCTTATTAGTGAATAGTTAGGCTAGGACCCCGAATAATTTATGTGAGGTTATAGTTGAAAAATAGCTAATGGAGGGCCGTTTTTCAAAAAAGGTTATATTTAAAAAGTAGCTATTGGAGAAAAAGGTTATATTTGAAACCCGCTAAATGGCAAAATAGGTATATTTTAAAGAATGCTAATAGGGTAATTTTTATAAATGTTATATTTGAAATGTGCTAATGAAAAATCTGGGCTATAATAGTAATCCGGCAGGTAAAAAGGAGAGAGGAGTAAAAGAGAGAAAGGGGTAAAAGAGAGAGAGGGGTAAAAAAGGAAGAGAAAAGTAAAAGAGAGAGGGAATAAAAATTGGTCAAAACGGCTTTTTTTTTTTTAAGTTTTTTGGTACACTTTGTAGTATATATTTTTATGATCCTTGGCAGCTTACGGATCAAATGGGCTTAAGAGATTTTGAACTTTTTTTTTTTTTTTTTTTTTTTGGAAAA
>QKWP01001961.1:38028-56245 GCA_003550325.1 Gigaspora rosea
TTTTTTTTTTTTTTAGAGACGTTGTATTTCAAAAAAAGGTAAAAATGGGTGAAAGTTTGATCTAATGTGTGAAATGTAGTTTATATATACCAAACCAAAACCGCTAACCAAAAAAATTGATGCTCAAATATAACCTCATATAGATTATTCGGGGTTCTGTTAGGCTCTGTGGTTGTAGTGGCAGTGCAAGGACCTTATTAGTGGTTAATTATGCTCCACGATTGCAGGGATCTGAAACAGATGCTAAGAATAATACCGAGCATATATTAGATATCTTTCTTATGCTTGTGTTTTCATGTATTAGTCAAGGTATGGTTTAGGACCTTGGGTTTAGGAAATTTTGGAACTGCATATGCGTGGATTTATAAAATTGGACCTTATATATAGTCCCCAAAATATTTGCTGATCTGCAAAAGATCACATGCTGATTGGATATAAATTAAAATTGTACCCTAAATCACATGTCAAATTCGTCAACTCACCAGAACAATATAATAAAATATATTGAAAACCAATGAACCTAATCATAAAACCAATGAACGGAATTGCAAAATTAAAAAAGAATAAAAATTAGTCGAGAGTAATAAAACTAGCAGGTATTCTTGTTTTTTATATTTTCAAAGTAATATTTTAAAAAATAACATCAAGTTTTCAAACAAGATCGCGTATATACTGTTATAAAACAGGTTTTTAGAATAGCATAGTAATGTAGTCAGAATAAACTTCGTGAATGTATAATTTATATCATATAGTTAATATTTCATTATTATATATTTAGTCATATTATTATTATATTAGCATAGTATAAATATAAGAAAAGATTTTATTAGGTAAAAGAATGAGGCACAGTAACTGCGCCACAATACCGTGGCTTGGTTACACTAGGTAACACAAGGTTACACCAACTAGTAACTTAGGTAATACAAGATGCGACACGACTATCTCCAATTACCTCTACACGACTACCCCCAACTACCTCCACATTAATACCTCTACTTATCTTCGCACAAATATCCCTGCCTACCTCTATACAAATATCTCCACTTATCCCCACACAATATCCCTATCTATCACCACACAAATGTCTTGTTTACCCCAAACAAATATCTCTAATTACCTCTGTACAAATACCTCTAACTATCTCTACAATAATGCAGTAATTATCTCTAGTTATCTCTGCACAATTAACAATAGAATTGTTACACCTCTTAGGATAGAAAAGTTATAAAAAGGAAGTATTTCTCCCTTCCTACAAAAGTTAGAGTTCAATACCCTCACCTAGAATCTTAGCTTAGGATAATATCCTTATCCCTTCATTATTATCTTGTAAAGTGTAATATTCCCCCTCTAGGGTAATTCCTACAGGCAAGGCTTATTACCATCTTATATTATCTAATAAAGTTATATACTATTCTTATCACGAATCATTTGCCTCCTGCTATGAAGTAAAAAGTACACTTCACCTCCACCCCGTGTATATTCATAAATACATCACTGCACCAGGTGACCTTGTTACTTTGCTATATTCATTACAAGAAGGCTATAGCATTGTAACAATACCAAAATCTGAGTCTAATATGTTTTACTATTTTAATATAGCGATAAGAAATTATATTATAAAAAAAAGTTTGAAGCATATTCTGTGATTGTGTCTAAATCTAATGCATAATAAGTTTACTGTCAAAAAGAACCTCATATATACATTTGAAAAATATACTAGTGATGCAAAAGCTATTTTATTAATAACTATTTGAGTAGGCCTGTAAAATATATGATGTGATATTATTAAGGTTTTAAATAAACATTTCATTTATTAAAATTTTTTTCAAATATTCAAGTTAGTTGTTAATTTTAAAGAATTTATTTAAACGTTATAACAAAAATAAATAAATAACTTCATTATTATTTTAACTATAATAATATTAAATTTATTTATAAATTTATGTGAATTAATCACAACATTTAAAATTTATAATAATGCTAACTTATTTAAAACAACAGTAATTATAAAAGGAATTTATAGAAACTAATAATCAACAATAATGCGTTCATAAGGTACAACATATTTTTCTACTTCCTTTCTAATATTATCGTCTAAATTCAAATATCAGTTTATATCCACATAATTCAAAGTTCTATTTCGTATACAAAATTCAATTAACAAGATGATCAATTATTTGTTTAAAAGTGCATTGCAATAGTTGAGCAAAATATCAATATATAAACTTAACCGAGCATTACCCAATAAGTCAAGGTATTGTAATTTCATTGCCAATATTTCTGCAAACTGCTTAATTCATATATTTAATTTGAGAAATTGAAGTTTTTATAAATCACCAGTAAGTTTAGAAAGCCCGTATTCAAATATGGAGTACGTAAGGTTTGGGCTTAAGTGCTTCTAGTATTAAAGATTCATTCCAAAATTTTTGACAAGTAATAATCGTTGTAATAATGAGCTATAGTCAATGCATCAATTTGTGAATCAAATATCTTTAAAGTATTTACCTTACTACAATTTAATGTTTTCAACAGTTTCCGATAGTCACAATGCCTAATACAAAGTGCTTCTAAATTTTTGCAATCTTTCAGTATCTTGAACTCTATGTTATAACCTCATAAACTTATTATAATTTCTTGTAATGAGCTTGTTTGGCATTTTAAAGATGAAATTATGCTGTGGAATTCTATTACCAATTATGCCAGTGATGTCACTTGGTTATTTGGCCGGCCAATGGCCGCGGCCATTGGCCGAGGCCAAAAGGCCAAAAATATAAATTTCATTTTTGGCCGAAACAGCCAAATAAAACTAGTAATTTGATTGGTTAAATCTTCACTTAAGTAATTTTTCTATATAACTTACTAAACCTTTGTTTATTAAACCTTTGCTCAAATTACTTATTAAACCTTTGTTCAAATTATACTTTTATATAACTTTTTAAACCTTCGCTTAAATTATTTTTATATAGTTTATTAAACTTTCACTTAAATTATTTTTATATAAGTTATTAAACCTTCACTTAAATTATTTTTTATATAATTTATTAACTTTCGCTAGATTTTTTTTTATATAGCTTAACAATTATTACTTAAGTTATCTTATATATTAATATGCTTTCAAAACGAACTTTCAAGCAAACTATTATAATTAAAAAAGAACTTGAAAAGAATCGTTAGATTTAATTATTCTTTCACGTATAGTTAAATATCGATCCGTTCTATAAGTTTTATTAATTCCAATAGTTCGTCAATTTCTTTATCGCAACTTTAGTAATAGCACATGAAAATAGATAACTATAGTGTTAATTAACTTTTTTTGGGAAGGTAATATACAATAAATACAATTCAAGAATATTGGTTCTTATAGTTAATAGTGTGGCTTTAAACAAAACCAGTACGTATATGTAATATATATTAACATTAGTATGCATATAATACAGTATTTTTATATACATTTCTTTTTTATTACTATACAGAGAAATTTGGCCACTTGGCCGTTTGGCCATTTGGCCATTGGCCAACGGCCATATCGGCCAAATAATTTTTATTGGCCTGGCCAATTGACATTCAACTTTGGCCACAAAATTTTGGCCATTTTGGCCAAATAATTATATATTGGCCGATGGCCAATTAAATTTTCTTTGGCCGATTAAATTGCCATCACTGAATTATGCTAAATCTTCTAAGTTGTTCTTGTAACAGTTGGTAAATGTTGAAATAAAATATTCAATTGTGCAGTTTATTTCTATTAGGTATAGCCGGTACAAAAGTAATTGGTGTCTACAAGATTATGTTTTAAAAAAATATATATTAAATATGTATTGCATATTGAAAAGTTTTAAACATGTACCAATAAATCTGTGCATATGATTGGATGTCAATTTGTTTGATGCACCTATACTGTGTAATGATCTACATATAGTCAAATTTAGGTGCGTCAAAAATTTTAGGGTAATTTACAAATCCGCGCATATGGAGAAGTTAGTAGTTAGGGGAGTAACAAAAATCAGGTGATTTTTTAGGGGGAGGGTAAAAAAAGTTGAAATTATATATAAGAACCTGACTATTTATATATTAAGAAAGAGGGAGGGGGGTAGGCCTCTGATAAAAAATAATCAGGTGATTAATGACACTGCCCTTATGTGTTCAACAGATTGTGAGAATGATTGGTACAGATTCAAATAATCAGTTCTAGACTAGAGGTTTTGTTATAGGTATTGATATTAGAATATGAACGCTTGAGCTTGTTTGGATAGCGAACCTATTCCCATTAGTGCTGTTAATCAGTCCGCCTGGTCCATTACTGGTCCATCTTGGTCCAAAGGCTGTTAGTCTTTTAAAAAGTTAGACTGGACTGCAGTCCAGGGCTAATTAGGAATGATTAGTATGAGACTAAACAAACTGATTATTAGATTAATTAAATATCTATAAATTGCACTAACATATTAATTTATTACCTGTTATTATTATAAACTTTATTCAAATGATTAATTTACTACTCGTTCATTATATAAAGCTATCTCTAAACAATGTCTAAATCTGTCTATTACTAGGCTAATGCGTAGCATTGTAGGGCCGGAGCCAAAATATTTAAATACTATATTGTACTGCATATAGTATCATTATATGTCCGGAACCCATTATATGATGTTCATTATATTACACAAATGCGTTAATATGCATATGTTGGTAACATTAAAGCACAAATATAGACACGCGTGCGAACAGACAAAAAATTTCCAAATACCATTTCTGATAAGATTTACATCATATATATGCAAGTATATCAAAAAAGTAAAATTTGTCAAGATTTTACAATTGAAGCACAACAGGAAAGTAATTTTTGTATCACTTTGCATAGACACTAATTGACCGTCGCTACGCTCCGGCCAATTATTAGAACCAGTATAATAATGCATATAAATTTTGAAACCATGCATATGATTTTTGCAAATATATTTTTATATAAGTATGCTAGCATAATGCAGATCAATTTATCTTAAGTATTTGAAGTTCCCAACTGGAAAAAATTAATATAAATTATGTACAAGGTCAAGAGTAGTCAAAATTCCTTAATATTCCCACAATAGTGCATTTTTTATAAACTAGGTATAATACTGCGCATTACGTGCATTATGTATAAAAAGCACTGAATAGCTTATCACTAATTAAAATTAAATTTATACTTAGTCTTTAATATAAGATGAACCTAACCCTAAAGTTAATTAAGAAAATTATTAAGAAATATAAGTTGCCCCTGCTTTAGACGTCTTCTAAAAATTGCAAGATTTTTGGATCTTTGTATAATATAAACAACCCAAAAAAGGGAGTAGGCTAAAGCCAAATATATTACAAAATTATCTGATATATAACCCGGATCAGCCCGAACAAAACAAAGCAAGATGGCAAAAACAAAAACACAAAATATATAAAAAATGGCAACTCAAACTGGTGGTTAACTAAGTAAAAGTGTCAAAAATGCAATTTTACTATATAAAAACTATAGTTACCTCTCTCTAATCCGAACCCCTCTAAACTGAACACTATTAAACTTTCTCTAAACTAAACAAAATCTTCTAGAACATTTGTAAATTTTATTATAAAGTTCAGATAAGCCATATATAACTTTTTGAAAACTGAACTTTTTCAAATTTTTATATAGTAAAAAAAAGCAGTCCTGGTAGTTTTGAATTAGAAAGAGTTGACTGTACCACTACTGTACCTTTTAATCTAACCCTAACCCAACCCTAACCCTAACTCTAATAATATTAATTAAAAATCCGAAAAATCAAAAAAAATTAGGTAATCTCGTGATATACCTGGCTTTGGCCATTCCTTAAAAAAGGGAATTGTTAAAGCCAGGTGCCATCACATGAAGTGCTCCGTATTAAAAGGGCCCATTTTTACATTTATTTTATTTCGAGATAATTGAGTTTAACCATTTATTTTTGATTTTTTGAACTGATCTAGAATTAATTAAATTTCACGATTTTGATTGGTTAAAGATGGCAGATGACTATTGGATAATCTTATGATATGTTGGCTTATGTAATTTTTCTTTTTACATTATCTTAATTTTTTATTATACAAATTGCCTTTCATTAATAATAAAAAAATATCAATTATATTAAAATTTACATGGATTTAATAAAAATTCATTTTTCAAAAATTGTAAAAATGGCCCTTTTAATATGGAGCACTTCGTATGATCAGACAATCAATCAGCCTAATATCCAGAAGTCAGAGTAATTATTTATAATACAATAGCCAATCAAATTCAATAAATTTTTTTGCCATCAAAAAGAATAAATTTTATACTTTTTTTTTTTTTTGTAAAAAAACAATAATGAAAAAGCATTTTAGATACTATGAAACTTGACAAAAACACTATCAGTAAAAAACTTTGCTATAGAAAAAAAAGAAAAAATTAAAAAAAAAAGAAAAATTAAAAAAAAAGAAAAAAATTAAAAAAAAGAGTACTTCTGGCAAAGAAAATCTTTTACAACAAATATTTTTGGATCAAACTTGAACTTTACACAAAACCAAATATCTGGTTTTTTACTACTTTTTTCTGAACTTTAAAAGATATCTTAATTAGTGATACCACTAAAGTTGATTTTGAAAAAGGCCTATTTCGTCTTCATTAGAGAAAATTAAAATTTTTTATAAGGAAGAGCAAATAAAATTTATATAGATATGTTCTTTATACATGGGTAATTAAAAAGTTTTGAACTTTTATATTTATTTATTAAAATATAATAATTAACAACAAAATTAATGATTACATTCCTTCAAAGTACTCTCCATTAGCCTCTATACATTTTCTTAACTGATATTTCTAGCTTTGGAATGACTTTTGATAATCCTCTTTAGGAATCGAATCAGCAATTGCCTGAACAGACCGTGCCAAATTTTCAATACTATCAAAACTTTTTCCAGCCAATTCTTTTTTAATTCTAGGGAATAAAAAAAAGTTACAGGGGGCAAGGTCAGGACTATATGGGAGATGGGAAAGAATTTTGATTCTTTCTTTTCTAAGATAATCAGTTACAATATTAGCTGTATGGAGGGTTGCATTATCGTGATGCAATATTACATCTCTAACCGTTGATCTATTTGTTTTTTCCTTAAATTTGGAAAAAACTTTGGGCAGAATTTGATTAGCATAAAGATGAGAGTTAACTGTAGTTTTTTTCTTAACTACAATTTGTACTACAATCCCTTCTATAGTAAAAAATATGCAAAACATTCTTTTTTTTGCGGCCTGCTTTCCTCTTGTTCTAGCCAAACCTTATTACCTTCTTTGCTTGAAATTGTAAAAAAATGTATCCATGTTTCATTTCCGGTAATAATATTTGAATACCCTTTTTCTAAAACCTTCAAAAGTTGTCTAGAAATTGAGACTCTTTTCTTCTTCTGGTTAGACAAAAACTTATAAGAACCCCATTTTGCACACTTTTTATTCATATTTAACTCATTATGTAATATAAAACTTATACATTCATATGAAATACCAGTCTCATATACTAATCCACGAATAGTAATATATGGGTCATCATTAACCAAAATTTTAACTTTATTAATATTAGTTTGTGTTACTGCTTCGCGAGGATGCCCAGATCGTGGCTTATCTTTGCAGTTCTCTTTACTACTATTAAACAATTCAATCCAACATTTAATAGTGCTCACAGATAGAGCGTAATTATACATGAGGACGAAAGCATTTCGGGTTCTAAAACCCGAAATTAAAATTTGAAGATGAAATTGTTTTTGACCTATTTTACTTGAAAGACGAAATTATTTGATACTTTTTTTGAATAGACGAAATTATAAAGAACATATCTATATAAATTTTATTTGCTCTTCCTTATAAAAAATTTTAATTTTTTCTAATGAAGACGAAATAGGCCTTTTTCAAAAATCAATTTCGGTGGCATCACTAAGCGTAATCACCTTCAGTATTTATCAATTCCTGGTGAATTTGGGACGCTTCTTTACCATTTTTCCAACCAACATAAATCATATAACGTTGGTTTTCACAACTCATTTTCGTCCAATTGCTTTAAGACCGTGAGAAAATCTAACAATTGTGAAACAATCTATATATATACCATATTAAAAATTTTTTCTTGTAAAAACTACAAACAGATAAGCTTAAATTTATCATTTCTATTTCGGGATTGGATTAGTAGATCACATGATATAAATCGATGTGCAACATTTCAATCACCCCACGTAATTTCGTCTATTCAAAAAAAGTATCAAATAATTTCATTTTTCAAGTAAAATAGGTCAAAAACAATTTTGTCTTCAAATTTTAATTTCGGTTTTCAAATCCGAAATAATTTCGTCCTCATATATAATCTTAATAAATTCAACTACAAGTCTTATGCCCAACCAAAGATGTGTATTACATTTTAATATTTAGCAATCTTTTAAAGTACTATTAAATAAATTTGAGACTGAATAGTGGCCTTTGGTCACAAATATTTGGGTAAAATTTAGTTATAAAAATTATGTTAACAGAAATTATTGGAAATCCTTCATATGCCACTTTAAAAACCTTTAGAATCAAGCATGTGCAAAAAAGATATTCCAAGTGAAAAACAAAAGGTTGAGTGCTGAATTTATATAATACAAAGATAAAAGTGATCTGGCTTTATACCAAAAATAAAGTGTGTATTGAAAGTTTTTTAGATTTCTCTAATTATATATATAAATTAGATGAAAGTAAAAAACTAAAATGATCTAGGTAGTTCGAACTTAGATAGAAAATAAAGCAGTTGATAATTATTCTGCATCTGCAATAGTTAATGCAGTTAATTGATAATTCAGATAAGATCGGCGCTATTACTATATTAGAACAATAGTAAATTTTGGTGATAAGTACAATATAAATTTTTATTATATGCTGAAATCTGATATAGGTCCAATGAAAAGTATTTTTTTTATTAAGTTAATAGCTCATGTCAATTAATTAAAAGTTGTAGAGCTCTTTGAGACGCATTTAATAGTGGTTAGATTATTCAAATCAGCCCAGTGTACACTAAGATATTGCTAAAAACCAATTGGTTGACTATATAAAATTCTTAGTTTGTTTACATAGAATTTTATATAGTTAACCAATTATTTTTTAGCATATCTTAGTGTACATTAGGCCAATTTGAATGATTCAACCACTATTAGATATGTCTCAGTGAGCTCTACAACTTTCAATTAATTGATATAAGCTGTTAACTTAATAAAAAAATTACTTTTTATTGAACCTACATCAGATTCCAGTATATAATAAAAATCATAGTAATTTTGTCCCAAATTCTAATATAAAAATAGTGCCGATCTTATTCAGATCAGTAATTAAAAAGTATGCAAGTGAAAAGCTAGATTTTAGCATAAGCGTGAAGGAGTTGAAATGGAAGGAGGTCACAAATATAAAGTACAAAGTCTGTGGTCCTCAAAATACTCATTTTATAGGTGCTTCTAATCTAGTACAAGATATTCAAGATACAACTTCTTTTTTAAAAAATAAAGGATATCAAATTGAGTTATATAGAACTCATTACCAATTGACATATAGTCTTGTTTTTATATATCCAAAGCAACAGAAAAAACTCCAAAAGTATTGGTGGTTAACTCTCATGGATTTCATACACAAAACCAATAAATATATAAACAGATCTTTATAAATGCAACTACTATAAATGCAATACTTCCCTAAATGCACAATTTTTTTTTCCATAAGATGTTATTAGTGCTAAATGCATGTTCTATATTCTGTAAATGCATATTTTCTTGAATAACATTTTATATTACACTAACCTCTTTAAATGCACATAGCCAATCAAATTTTATATTTAAGATAGGTTATAGTTTTTGATAGAAGTTATACAAACTTAATGATCTAATTTTTAAAGCTACAATTTAATTGGCTCTTTCTAAATGCAAATCTCTCTAAATGCACATTGTAGGTTTGTCCCTATGAGTTGCATTTATGGAGGTTTGACTGGTAACTGGCATTTGTTTATGCTATATATTCGGGATAGCAATGGTTGTTGGAACGTCGGTAGTCATTTTTTTGTGAATAATAAAAATAGTGATATAATTGCAGAGATATTGATAATAATACAACGATTTTGTAGCCTTGGTACTTTTTATTAGACCAAATAATATAGAAGCCAAAGTATTATGATGGTTTTTCCAGGTCTTCAACGAGGTGAACAAAAATGTGAAATCCTTTTTTGTATTGTACAGTTATGCAGACTTGGTTAAATAAAATCTACAATCCAGAAACTTAAAACAAAATGATTCAAGCTATGCATAAACAGACAAAAATCAGCTATGAATTGTTTGTTTAAAATCAATTGACAATTGTACCCTCTATTCTATTAAAAACAGAAATGTTATATCACACCATGGTGTTCAGCACCAGTAATATGAAATTCATGTAATATGCAAATCAAAATAAAAACAAAAACTAAATTTTAATTAATATTAGGAAAGGCCTGGGATGAGGCAGAGGCTTTGATTATACCAAAATTTTATGAGGAATTCTTTTTGTTAGAGCCTCAAAGATAATTTCATAAATGAGTTTTTGCGTTCTAGTCATTTTTTAGAAAATATTCAAAAATTTGCATTACACCTAATTTTCATGTTATACTGCAGCTTATAATAAAAATTATAGTAGTGTTGGACACCAGTGTGTGATTTAACAATGCCAATTAAAAAATATATCACAAGAAATTATTTAAAAAATATACACCAGTAAGCACTTTGGACTTGTTAGCATTTCTATTACTTTTGCAAATAACATTGGCAAACACATTAGAATCGTACCATAGCAAGTAAAGAAAACAATTTCTTCTCACTATAGCTTGATCGATGCATGTAATAAGATCATTGCACTTAACATGAAAAAGCATTTAAACTTAGATTATGTTGCATTTGAATTTCATATTAAAAAAAATCTCTGCTCCCAATATCGACAATGATATTCTTAAAGAAGTTTTAAATTTTCTTTTTTTGTTCAAAAATTAATAGTTAATGAAATTTTTGTAGCCAATAGTAGAGTAGAAAAAGAAAAAGAATTACCTGGTTTGATGTCACTCAAGTGCTACTATCTTTTTTTTGCAAATATATGCTCTTTTATAAATATATCTTTTATGAACAAAAATATGATTATGGGAAATTGCTGATTATTGAAGCTTAAAGACCATTTTAGCAAATATTTTCCGAGATTGGATTTAAAATTATGAGCATTGTGAGTTAGTAAATATAGAATCATTTGAAAAAGACAAAAATTATAAAGTAGCAAAAGGCAGAAGACTTACCATTAATGAATTAATAAAAAGAACATGCAACCAATATTGGAGTATTGAGAAAAATAGTAATAAAAAGAAAAAGATCAAATTTATTCAAAGATTAAAGGTTTGTCTAGGCCCTGTTTTTAAGCCAATAAAAAAAAATTAGAATGCTTCAAATATTATAAAGAGAAGCTAATTATTTTTATTTTGAATTGTTCGTATCTACTAACTATCTAAATTCAATTGATTAAAAATATCATTAATTTGTGTAATTTTTTCATTTTCTGCAGATTTATGTTGATGTTTATTATTATCATAGAATTGGAATTATCAAGAGGCTTTAAATATTATATAAAATCTGTTCAATTACCTGAATTTAAAAGGTTGGAAGATGATGCTAACTATAATAAATCCAAAGATCCATAGGCAATAAAGATGAAGAATAATTATTCAATGTAGTAGTATTAAATTTTCATCAATAAATTTTTGTCTTTACAATGCTTGAGAACTTTTCTCAATATTTTTTTTTGTATATTGAAAATATTGATTATATCATCATAATGACATGCGAACAAAGGATAATTTTAGCAAATTAGTATAGCAGAATTTTTATAAAAATAAAATTTTGTATCTTTACCTTGAGTTTCAATTTTTGATTTTTTAATAACAATATATTATCTGATAAAGGTGTCTCCAGATGGTTAGTAAATTAGGCCAGATGATATCGACAAGTCATGTGATAGCACCTGGCTTTAATGATTCTTCTAATTTATAACTTTGGAGTATAACCATTTTATATTAATAGTATTACTCTAGAGTACTTATTTTGATTAATCACTATAATAAAGCAGAGTTATTTAATTTTGCTATGTTTTGGTTTTCAATAGAGGTTCCAATTTGCTCTACAAAGCAAAAATGAATTGGGTTCTCTATTAAAAACCAAAGCATAGCAAATTAAATAATAATAGACAACTCTGCTTTGTTATAAAAAAAACTTAGCTATAAGACAGTCAAAGATTGAAACTCTGATAATTAGAAAATTCAAACTCTATAAGTGTCAAGTCAGGTTTTGTATTTTTATAAAAATTAACAATTTAAATTCCAATTTTGAAAATTTAAATTCTAACAAAGTGTTGTAGTTATATGATCTTCAGAAGTTTGATTCTTGCAAAAATAAACTAGTAATTTTAGATCAAGAACCTGTATAACATATCATAATATTATAGTCAGAAATTTTACCAAATTTGGGGGTCGTCTAAAACAAGGGCAAATTCATGTGATTACAGCCAATCAAATAGAATTTTGATGATCGCAGGCAAAGCAAAAAATGAAAAACCTAAAAAATACAAAAAACAGCAGTTTAAACCTACCTTAGGTAGGTTAAATAAAAATATTGGGAAAGCAATTTTGCTTATATATAACTATCTAAAACCTAGTCTAACCCTAATATAAGATGTCCCTAATCCTAAAGTTTATCAAGAAAATTATTAAGAAATACAGTCAGACCTCCATAAATGCAATTTCCATAAATGCAATACCTCCTAAATGCACGTTTTTTTTATTCCGATGATGTTATTAGTACTAAATGCACGTTTTATATTCTGTAAATGCATATTCTCTTAAATAACATTTTATATTACACTAACCTCCCTAAATGCACGTAGCCAATCAAATTTTAGTATTTAAGATAGGTTATACTAGTGTTTAAAATTGGCATGCACATGATGCACATGTGCACATATATATTTTTATGCGCATAAAATTTTAACAAGTTAAGTGCACAAATGTGCATCTAAAATTTTATAAAAATAATGCACAAAAAATTATACGCAACAAAAAATTTTAAATTTTTATGCACAAAAAATTATGTGCATGAGAGAACTTTAAATTTCAATGCACAAAATATCTTAATAATATATATTAACGATATTAGTTATAATGATAATAATTTGTAATTTGCAAATCTACTACTTTTCTAATTTAATCAATTACTATCGCTATTACTATAAATAATACAGTAATATATGAATAATTGATAGTAAATGTTTGTAAGTAGACAAAAATGGATTAGGGTAGCTGTGCGATGCAGTCACGCTAAAACCAGGAACGTACTAAGTATGATATTACAAATTATTTTTATATTAATTATTGGAGTTGATGCTGAATTGAGTATTTTTACAAAGCGTATCAGCTAATATTTTTGCACCTTTATCAGAAATCATATTGCTACTAAGATTCAAAGAGGTAATTGTAGTATTTTTACAAAGTGCACTTGAAATAGATTTTACTCCTTCAATATTAATATAGTTAAAGAGTGAATTTACATTTCAAAGTAGCAAATATTATGAGGACATGTCTGATAAAAATATATGTGCATGAAAAAATTTTTTTTACATGCACACATGTGCAACAGGTTGGTTGTTTGTGCACTCAAAACTTTCCAATTCTTGCATGCTGTGCATATAGTTTTAGATCTGAATTTTAAACACTGGGTTATACAGGTTGGTAGAAGTTACACGAACTTGCTGATAAAATTTTTAAAGCTGCAATTTAATTGGCTCATTCTAAATGCAACCCTCTCTAAATGCACATTGTAGGGTTGTCCCTTCGAATTGCATTTATGGAGAGTTGACTGTATGAGTTGCCCTTGCTTTAGATGTCCTTCAAATTTGGATTATAATGATCATATCTTATTTAGTAATAACTATTGTTGCGGCTAAAGCTGAAAATGGCTGAAGCTAGAAATTAAAGGTTTCGATTTAAAACTATAAGCTCTGCTAAAATCCAACTATACTCTTTTATTAAACTCTAACCCTAAATTCTAATCTAACTACAGTCGGACCTCCATAAATGCAAACTCCATAAATGCAATACCTCTCTAAATGCACGTTTTTTTCTATTCCGTAAGATGTTATTAGTGCTAAATGCACGTTCTATATTCTGTAAATTCACGTTCTCTTGAATAATATTTTATATTACACTAACCTTCCTAAATGCACGTTTTCTTGAATAATATTTTATATTACACTAACCTCCCTAAATGCATGTAGCCAATCAAATTTATAGTTTATACAGTTTTGGTAAAAGTTACACAAACTTGGTGATCAAATTTTTAAAACTACAATTTAATTGTCTTACTCTAAATGCAAACCTCCCTAAATGCACGTTGTAGGCTTGTCCCTACAAGTTGCATTTACGGAGGGTTGACTGTATAAAAAAAAATCGTACAAAATGCATTCCAAAATTTTTTGTAAAATTTCATATTAAAATATTTAAAATTTCCAGCTTTAGCCATTTCCAGCTTCAGCCACAACAATTATTAATTAGTTAATTGCAAATTTTTCTTCTGAATTGTTCTAACACAATAGACCAATCAAATTTTAATAATTTTTTATTATATTTTTTGCTAAAAAAATTATAACTTTACAAGTTCTTAACAAAACAGTATAAAAATTAAAATTAAAATTCTTTATGATTTTATATACAAATTTACTTAAAAGTACAAAGGCTAAAACAATATATTATATTTAAAAAAAAAAGTTTGATTATTTTACAAGAAAAATCAATTATAACAGGACCCTGAACATCTCTTATTTAGATCATAACTGGATTTTGGCCAATTTTAATCTAATTTGCTAAAAATAACAAAACTATATTTATTTAAATAACTTTTAATCTAGAAATTAGAATTGAATGACTTTTTTTTATTAAATGTATCTCACTAAGAGCTTTATCTTAAAAAAAGTTCATTCAAATTGAACTACTGAATGCCAAGATAATTAGCAAAAACTGTTTTTTTGCTTCTTAAATTTCAAATGTTTTTGCTAAAAAAATAAAGTATAACCTCTGTATTAGATGTCTGGGGTCCTATCATAACTCTGTAAGTTTTTGACTAAATGATCTAAAAATTAATATTCTTATTCTTTTCAATTTCTTCTACAGTTTATTTAGAAGCACAAAAGCAAATTTCTTTAACTAACAAACCCAAAACAACATAAAGAATATATAGTCACTCTGATTTCTTTCTAATCTAAACACTATTAAACTCTCTAAACTGAACAAAATCTTCTTGATGGAATTATATACACCAAATTGGAAGTAATAGTTTTAGGAAATGTGGGTAAAGTGGTGGACATGTAAATACTAACTGTTGGTTGGGGAAAAGGAATGTTCAAAACCAGGCTAGCTATATAAATGGGAATATGGTAGGCTCTGGCAGGTTTAGGTTATGAATAAAATAGTCCAAGTTTCGATACTTAGTAGATAGCATAATAATTGTAAATAATATATCGTAACGATTAATATACATCCAATAAAGTCTAGAAGCATGACTTTATCTTAACAACAAAAAAAAAAAAAAAAAATCTTCTAAAACATTTGTAAACTTTATTAAAAAATTTGTTTAGCTATATATAACTTTTTGAAAACTATACTTTTTTTAAATTTTTATATAATAAAAATCAGCAGTCTCAGCAGTTCAGAATAGAAAGAATTAACTGTATTACTTTTAAAAAAAATTTTTGATAAATATTTTCACAGCTATAACTTTATGAGTTCTTAACCAAATAATTTAAAAATTGAAATTTTAACTCTTCTTGATACTTTTTACAAGTTTATTTAGAAGTACAAAAGCTGTTTTCCTTGACTAATATACCAAAAACAATATAGTAAATGTACTTATATTTAAAAAAATTTTTAATAAAAATTTTTGTAATAAAATCAACTATAACTCTATGTTTTTGGCCAAATAATCTAAAAATTGAGATTTTAACCTGTTTTAATTCTTTTTACAAGTTTATTTAGAAGCACAAAGACCGTTTAGCATACCCAAAACAGCATAATGAATATATTTAGAAAAAAATTTTAAAGAACATTTTTGCAAAAAAAAAAATCATAATTCTGCAAGTTCTTGACCAAATAAACTAAAAATTGGGATTTTAACCCTTCTCAATTCCTTCTACAAGTTTACTTAGAGATATAAAAGCTGTTTTTTTTGGCTAATATGCCAAAACAATATAACAAATATATTTACATTTAAACAAAAAATTTTGACAATATTTTCACAACAAAATTGATTATAGCTTTGTGAGTTCTTGTAAAAATTGAGATTCTAACTCTTTTTAATCCTCTTTACAAGTTTACTTAGAAGCACAAAAACTGTTTTCTTTGGCTAACATATCCAAAACAATGTAACAAATATATTTACATTTAGACAAAAAACTTCAATGAATATTTTTGTAATAAAATCAACTATAATTCTGCAGGTTCTTAACCAAATAATCTAAAAATTAAAATTCGAATCTTTCTCAATCTTTTCTACAAGTTTACAGGTACAAAGGTTGTTTTCTTTTCAACATATTCAAATCAATATAACAAATATATTTATATTTAAATAAAAAAAATTTGACAACTGTTTTTGCAACAAAATTGATCATAACACTGTAAGTTTTTGACCAAATAATTTAAAAATTGAAATTTTATTCCTTTTTGATCTCTTTTACAAGTTTACTTAGAAGTACAAACCTATTTTTTTTGGCTAATATATTCAAAATAACATGACAAATATAAAAAAACATTCAACAAACATTTTTGCAAAAAATTGACTATAATTCTATGAGTTCTCTACTAGATGACTTGAAAATTGAAATTCTAACCCTTTTTGATTGTCTTTACAAGTTTACTTAAAAGTATTATAGTAGTATTAGTATAAGTATTTTTGTTTACAATATTTGGTTTGATTATAGATTTTTGTTCAAATTTATTTAAGAAAAAAAAGTGTATGCTTAGGGCAGAGTTGGCACATTTATCCATTGTGACGAATAAAGAACAACTCCATTGATATTGCTCTTTTGCTCTATTGAGAATAATTTCTGAATGAAGCCAATAAAAGCCAACTAACTCTATTGATATTGATCTGTTTGACATGTTTATTAACAGGTCAAACTATTAGTATATGAAGCTATAAATTAGAACTCTATTCTTCATTAACTTTTTATTAAAGCTATTAGCACCACTGGGTTCTTTACTAGCTTCATTAGATTCTCTATTAGTATTATTGGCTTTATTTATTTTATTGGCTCTATTGAACTCCATTGGCTTTATTGGTAATTTTCTTAATAGAGTATATCTATTGCCAATCTTGGCTTAGGGCGATAATAGATATTATCTAATATTTTAGAGAGTGGGGGTTAGCTAAAATCTTAGATTACACAATCTAGAATACTAGCCAATCAAAATCAAGAATTATTTAACCATAATTATAAAAAAATATAAAATAAATTACTTTTTGTATAACAAAATTAAGCATTTTAATTAGTTTTAGATGGGAAAAAAGGGGTTGGGTTTTATAGTAAATGGATATTAGATAATAAATGCCATGGCTTCTATTTTAATAAGAAATTTTTACATAATTTTAAGTCTTATTTATTTTTTTAAAAAAAGTAAATTATAAAAGAATTATAATGGATTATAAATCTATAAAATCTTAACTTTTTTTTTATAAATTGTTTAGGCTATAGTTAGATACAATAAACTCTCCTGAACTTTAGTTTAAAAAAAGATTATCAAGGATCATTCAAAGCCTAATAAAACCTTGAATAATCTATGTAAACTTATATTTGGGCATTATAGTAAATTCTTCTTTGGTTAGGTGAGTAACAAAAATCAGGTGATTTTTTAGGGAGGGAGGGGGGTAAAAAAGTTAAAATTATATATAAGAACCTGACTATTTATATATTAAGGAAGAGGGAGGGTGGTAGGCCTCTGATAAAAATAATCAGGTGATTAATGACACTGCTCTTAGCACTTTTATATTAGTATATATAAGCTAAATTTCAAATATTAAATCAGACTTTTAAGGTTCTTTATTTTTTTTTGAAATACATATTCTTTAAAAAAAAAAAAAAAAAAAATTAAATTTT
>QKWP01001961.1:62212-78641 GCA_003550325.1 Gigaspora rosea
AAAGATGCTTAATTTTGAATTTTTGATGAAAATTTCCAAAATTAAGCATCTTTTCTTCAAATTTTAAGAAAAGTATAATAAAATATGCCGATTTGATGTATTTTTTGGTGCTTAACAAGTTTACTTAGTGCAAAAAGTTATGTCAATTAGTAAAATTTAGAGAATAATTGAGTTTGAGTTTAGTATAAAGTTTTAATAATAAAATTTAAAATTTGAGTCTGGTCTGGACCAGACCAAACCCGGACCCAAATCTAGAATTACTAGTTTATATGAACACCAGACTGAATTTGAACATGTTCATGAACTTATGAACTGAACCTGAACTGAACCTGAACTAGCTCTAAAAGTTCAATACTAAACCTGAACTGAACCTGAACCAGCTCTAAAAGTTCAATACTGAACCTGAACCTGAACATGTTTTAAAAAATGTTCAGGTTCAGGTTCAATACTGAACCTAAACCTGAACCTGAACTTGACCTAAGTTCAGTTCAGTTCAGGTTCATAGGAACACTAATTGGTGTTATATAGCTTGTTATATCATATTGTTGTCATTGGTATTGTGTTGTTGTTGTTGGTGTTGTGTTATCGTCATTGGTGTTGTAGTTTCTTGGGTTCTTGTAAGTTTTTTTCCTCTTGAGGTTTTAATGGATCAACCATGTATTCATGGAGTTATTATGACAAAAATTTCAACTAAACAAATTACTAATGAAGTGATTCCGGTAAGTTTTTTATTTTTTTTTTAATATTTATTAATGTGCTTTTTTTTTTTGTAGGGTTTGTTTTGGATTCTTTTTTAAAAATATGTTCATTTTTCATAATTTAGGTGTGTTTTTTTTGTGGCTTAGTTCAGAAGCTGTTTTTTTCTCTCAATATTCAATATCTATTAATATTCTTTTCTCTTTTCAGTTTTTTTTTTGTGGATCTTAGATTTTTTTTTGTGGATTTTGGATTCTTTTTTTTATTTAGTCGTTAGAGTTGCCGTTGGAGCCATTGTTGGAGCCATTGCTAAAGCTGTTGTTGGAGCCATTGTTGGAGTCGTTAGTAGAGCTTAGATTATTTTAGTTCCAGTATTATTGGTTGCGTTGCTTGGTCTTGGGTACAATTTCGTTGTTACTTTGTAGTGCCAACTTGAATATGATTTTGTGGGTAGTGTGCAGTCTTCTTTGTCATTTTGGTTGCATTTGGAGTAGGTTGGGCATATGAATAAGACCAGTATAAAGCTGGTGTATTTTTTTTTCTTATTAATAATAAAGAATTTAATATTATTATATAATAAATAATAAATATATATGTAATTTGAAATTTGTTTCTTCTTTTTTTTTTAATGATCGAATTGGCAGTCACATGCCTGAATTCAATTGGTCAATCGTGGGGTCGCCATGGCAATAAATTGCTAAAAAATAAAGCTCTTTTTGTTAAACTAAATAATTAAAATAATAAAAAATAAAATAAAATTGTTTATTATTCTAGTTGAATAATAAATAAGTAATATAGCTTCAAAATTTGTATAACATATTGATTTGTGTAATATCCTAAATATATATATATGCATAATTTATTTTGTTATTAAAAATAT
Organism: Gigaspora rosea; assembly: GCA_003550325.1. Lineage (NCBI taxonomy): Eukaryota > Fungi > Glomeromycota > Glomeromycetes > Diversisporales > Gigasporaceae > Gigaspora > Gigaspora rosea. The sequence continues at coordinate 63,789 of QKWP01001961.1, forward strand.
TTTAAACTCTTTTTAAAAAAAAGCCAATTTTTATAGGCTTTTCTAAATATCTCTAACTAGAAATATATAGCTTATATGTCTTTGACCTTTTTGGCCAATCAAAGAATAGAAAAATTACATAATTAAAAGTTCATATATTGATTCAATTGCTAATACAAAATTGGATGCATATTACCAGATCCAGATAGATAAGTATAGATTATCTTTAATCAGTTTTTTTTCACTTACTTTTGCTTTTTTATTTTTTAAGCAGTTTTGTCTTTATTAATTATTTGAACTACAAAGTAAATTACTAATATATATTCTATCTGTCTAATGTTCTATCTAATAATAACTCACCAAGCTAATGCTCAATGCAACCTGCTAAAACAACTTTCTGTTTTACTTTAGATTCTTAACTTGCTAAGAATTTTGTAATCAGTATGATTAATACCAATAATTATTAACTGGCTGTTGTATGCCTTGTCAAAAATGCTTAATAATTCATTTATCTGATTTTGAGCAAAAAAGATCATGCTAGTTTTTTTTCCCAAACTATCCAATTTTTTATACTTTCTTTTGTTTTTGCGATTTCCTTTTTCTCTTTTCTTTTTTCGAGCTTCCGTTCGTTACTACTTTTTGTCTCTTTTTTTATGTGATTTTTCTTTCTAAAAGTGACTTTTTTTTCTGACTCTTCGCTTCTTTTCCTTTTATGTTTTTTGTCCTCTTTTGATATACCTCTGGCCTTTCCTAGGCTGCTAATAGTTCGCAACAAAAGCTCTATATGTGCTTGTGAAACTGCTTCTTAAACTGTTTGACTATGGCCTATATTATAGATTGGATTCATCTAAAGTTTTTCTTTAATCGTTTAATCATTTAACTATTTAATCATTTAATTTGGCCAGCATTAAAATAATTCTGGCCTATGTATGACCAATATAATTCTGCTCAGAACTATGAAAGCAATTTTTAAACGGTTAAACGATTCCAATCTCTAGCCTATATGTACTTCGATATTCTGCCTGTAAAGCCAGTCGCAATATCTATTGCCTCTGTCACTGACTTGGTCACCAGGTCTTGCATTAATTCTTTTCTTACAGTGGATCTTTTCTTTAGTTGTACTCTGAAAACACTGTCCCTTATAGTTGCCGAGTTCAGATATTTGCCATCCAACTCTGCTAGTTTCTTGATAAGCTCACTTATTTTCTTTTCAAAAGTGTCCCAAAGCGGCTATAACACTGGGCACTCTACTAGGTGGTCCATAGTTTCTGCTTCCCTCTAGCAAATAATGCAAGTATCATCCTTATATGCAGTATTGTTACAGGATAGTTTTGAACAATAATTTGAACAATTTTGAACAATTAAATAAAGTAAAATTACTTAAACTTTTATTAAGATAACCTATTTTAATTTTAACTAAAATGTGTTCAGTATCTAAAAAAATATATAGTTATATATTTTTTAGATAAATTTATTAATTATTAAAGCCTGAACAAGCTTTGGACAATCTTGGACGTTTGGACAATCTTGGACGTTTGGACAATCTTGGACATGGACAAGCCAAAAAAGGCTTTGAATAACCAAAATGTACAACACTGCTTATATGTACTACTCTTTCTTTTATTCAGTACTTGCATTATTAGCAACAAATTATTTAAATATTTAATCCTAAAAATCCAATCTCTATTCTTTAGATTACTTTCTACAATTCTGTCTCTTAACTTTACCGATGTCCCTCCATACCTCTTTTCAAACTACTGTGTCTTTCTTTTCCTCTGCATTTACTTATTTTGAGATGTTTTTCAGATATGACCACTTCATATCTATGCTGACTTCTGTGAGCTGTATGATAAAACTTCTTGTTCTATCATCAATTCTGATGTCTTTTCATTTTAGCTTGGTGCATGTCTCTTTGTTTCATAGCCATTTAGGCACTAAAATTCTATCGCCTAGTGCACTCTTACAAGCTAATTTGTTAGCTTTTTCATTCTCAGGGATTCTACTATGACCTTTAATTTTTCTGAGCTTTAGCTTTAGCTCCTTGATTTGTACTAGTTTGTTAATATGTTCTGGCAGGCAAAGATTTTTCCTTTTAAGTATTTCACTGTTTTTCCCTTTTGTCATGCCTGCTCGAATTATCTGGATCGCTGCTGCACTATCTTGCATATAGTTACGGTACTAGTCAATTATGCACAAACTAAGAATAAATGTAAATCAATAAATATTACGCTGTTGTTTAATACAAATGGTGTGATACATATATTTCTGAATTTGCAATTACAAGCATTTTATATTTCATTGAAAAAATCTCATTTTTAGTTATTAGCGGTTCGGATTTGGCTCGTACTCCTCATCGATGTCGTCGTAGTTTGGCTACTACTGCTAATCCTATTCATAAAGAATTGTTGTTAGGTTTGTTAGACGAATTAATATGATTTGAATACTATTTGAATGCATCGTTTTTGTTTACAATCAACAAAATATAGCATATTTACAAGCTGTCGTTTGTTTTAGGGGCTATTTCTTGAATTCTAAGGTATCCTTTTATATAGTTGACATTCAAATCAAGTATTCCAACTTTCGCATCAAGTTTTTCAAGTTTCTACATTTGAATGGGAGCTTAAAATTTAGTGATTTTGTACTTATTAGTTATTATTATTATTAAATCTTCAGTACCTCATTAATCGGAATAAGTGAAGAGTTGATTATACTCCAGACTCCATACATCGAACTAGCTCCTGTTCCTATGAAAGTACCAACATAAACAACATCAAACGCTTTAGACGCTTTAAAGGACGAAACAGTCGAATCATCTAATTTTATGAAGTAAGAAGTTGAGTTATTTACACTAATAAAATTTACAACACTGTTATTACCTTTGCTATAAGTAGAATACTGTCTAGCCGACCATTTAACAGTATGTAAAGTTTTTCGTGCGTGTTTAAGCATTTGCGTTAAGTAAAATTGTTCTTTCAATGGTAAAAGCAGAAAATGTTTATGTAAAATAAAAAGCTTATACCATTTTAAAGAGGTATATATATGGGATCGCGAATACATAATGACAATAAAATAGACTCAGACTCAAATAAAATGACAACTTACTATGTGTATGTCTACGTCAGTGTTGGCTTGACCTGACCAATTTGACCATTGGACCTGACCAATTTGACCAATTTGACCGGTCTGGTCAAAGGACCTGTACTGGTCAAATTGGTCAAATAGCATATTTAAATATAATTTATTATATAATATATATATAATATTTATATAATAGACTTGACCAATTTGACCAGTTTGACCAGACCAATTTGACCAGCAAATTTTTGGTTGACCGCCATATCACCCAACACTGGTCTACGTCTATGATTGGTAATAAATGAGTTTTTAGTTTCACAGCAGTTACTAACTCGTGACTCGAATAATTCGAATCATGAAATATTTTTAACTCGCGAGTAATTATTAATAAAATGACTAATACTTTGCATTAATAAATTTTGTAAGCTGTAATTCTAACGTAATTATATGTAATTCTTTAAAATTAAATAACTACGTAATTTTTAATACAAACATGGCGCAAAACAAAGCACTAATGAACAGGAGGAATCCTGTAATAAAGCGAATAGTCAAAACACAACTACCAAAAGTAAATCTTCCCCAAGTTTCGTCTGAAAATATTTTCGAAAGAGGGTATAATTTCCACTTGTGAAATTATAATGGACGACAGGGAAGAATATGGCATCACATATAATGATGGTTCAACATCTTCAAATTTAATTACCATCTCGCCTGTAAGCACAGGATACAGTATTTAATAACAATATAATTATCAGAATTTAATATTGATGATTTGCAAAATTACTACCAGCTACGGTATTTCTGAAATTAGTTAAATTAATATAACCTCAAATATCACGATATTCAAATTTTGGTGACATAATCGAATAGAATCAAATTCGCAATCGCATTCAAGTTATACATTGCTGAGAAATGGTACAATTAATTTTTTTTAAAAAAATTAATCTATTGATGATTAATATTAATTGGAATTTACGAACAGAAAGTAAAAGTACTCAGTCGTAATGCTTCAGATTATGTTCGCGAAACTTCTCAAGACATTCATAAAATCAAAAGAAACTTTGATCCTAGTCTGCATCCTTTTGAAAAAGCGCGTGAATATACGAGAGCACTTAATGCTGTAAAATTGGAACGCCTGTTTGCTAAACCTTTTGTTGGTGCTTTGAGTGGTCATGTAGACGGTGTCTATTGCATGGCTAAACATCCTCTGAAATTAACCACAATCATATCCGGTAGTGGTGACGGAGGTATTATTTAAATTATAATTTAGTAAAAGTCGTAATTTAATTAACTTGATTAAATGGATTTTTAACAATTCTTTTAGAATTGAGAATATGGAATCTATCCGAACAAACAACTACTTGGAATATATCTGGACACAAAGGCATTGTCAGAGGTGTTTGTTGCAGTCCAACAAAAGGTGATCTTTATTATTCTTGTGGGACGGATAAAACTGTAAAAATTTGGAATCCTAATGAACTTAGCGATGAGGTACTGTTATCCTGTGCTAGAAGATTATTTGATAATAAAGCTATAACTTACATGACTTTAACTTTTAGCCAATAAACACGTTTATTGGGAAATCTACTTTCAGGTAACTAACTACTGTTGTGATTGGTTTTTATTTATTTAATTTTCTTCTTACTATAATATTATGTACATTTCATATACTTTGTTTAATTATAGTGCGATTGATCATCATCGTTCTGACTTAATCTTTGCTACCTCTGGTTCGCAGGTTGATATTTGGGATGAAAATAGGTAAATTATAGATTTTTTTTATAGGTCAAATCAGAAATTTAACACGATTTCTTGTACGAATCCCAATATTATATAGATCAAGCCCCATTAAATCCTTTACTTGGGGAGCAGACACAATACACGCTGTTAAATTTAATCAAATTGAAGCAAATATTCTTGGGAGTTGTGGTACGGACCGATCAATTACACTTCATGATCTTCGAATGAATTCCCCTTTAGCAAAATTAATTTTGCAGGTTTGTAGAGCTTTTACTCTTCAGAAAACTTTCATGATTTTTATTAACTTAACATATTTATAATTTGTTAATTTGTTAGATGAAGACAAATGCTATATCATGGAATCCGATGGAAGCATTTAACTTTACAGCGGTATATATTACATAATTTAACGTGAATGAAAAAAATATAATCAATTTTTTTATTCACATGTAAATAAATTTAAAGGCAAATGAAGATCATAATTGCTATACATTTGATATGCGTAAAATGGATTGTGCATTGAATGTACTTAAGGGACATGTTTCAGCAGTGTGAGTACGATAATAACAAAAATTTTTTTTTATTATTAATTACTGTTAATGAATGTTAATGATTTGTGGCACTCTTTACAACAGGTTGGACTTGGATTATTCGCCAACAGGTGAAGAGATAGTTACAGGCGCATATGATAGAACGCTTCGTATTTTTCATTCACGGAAAGGGCATAGTCGTGATATTTACCATACTAAACGGATGCAAAGAATTTTTTGTGTGAAATTTAGTATGGATTCAAAATATGTGCTTTCAGGCTCGGATGACGGAAACGTTCGACTTTGGAAAGCAAACGCGTCCGAGAAAATTGGCCCGGTATATATAAAATAATCTGTATCAATAATCATAAGTATACATATAGTTATATATTTATTGTCTAAAACTTTACAGAAAGACTATAGAGAACGAGCGCATTTAGAATATGCAGAAAAACTCAAAGATCGATATAAAAATTTACCAGAACTTAAAAGAATATCCAGGTATTTTGGGATCTTTATGATAAACGCGCTTTAATATTTGCAACTAATTCTTTTTCAATTAAAGGCACCGACATATACCCAAAGCAGTTAAAAGTGCACAGAATACAAAACTTATTATGTTACAATCTCAACGTCGGAAAGAAGAGAATTTACGCAAGCACTCTAAAAAGGATTCTATACCGTATAAAGCTGAGAGGAAGAAAAGTATTATTGGTATTACAAAATAGTATTTATATTCGAATGATTGTTCTTTGTGGAATTTTTTAATAGTGAAATTAGTAGTATAGTATTTTTGGCAATAATTTTTTGACAGATTAAAATAAAAAGGGAAATTACAATAAATCACATTAATGAAATTCTAACAATGACCCATGCGCATGAAAGGATGATGAATCAAATCTGATGATCGAAATATTAAAAACGACAACGAATATGATTAGAATCACGACTGAAAATTGACTATTTTAATTTGAAAATTATGCATCATGATAAAATTTTTGGTACAAATTTCGTAAAGTTTGGATTTATTACTTTTTGATCTTTATTTATTTTACAATATTTGAATCTGATTAAGTCAATTTTCAATGCATGAAACAAAAGTACTTTATGTTAAATTTGTTCAAAGTATTTTGAGACTCTACCAAACCTGCTTTTAAAAGTATGTCACATGGATATACAAGTTATATCCGTGTTTAATAAAAATCTTATATTATAAACAAGTTTAGCGTACCAATTCAACACTACGTATAATTACTATATATACATAATGTATCTCGAAAATTAACCAAGTGTTTGATCCAGCCTTAAGTAAAAGTAATTCAAATCATTAACTTACAGTACATTATTTAATCCTAAATTTAGCACTATTTCGTAATATATTAATAATATACTATATATATACTGTATATATATATATATATATATATATATTCTAATAATCTAATAATTACAACATGCACTTAGAGAGCAATAAGAAAAAGTGCATTTATAGAAGGCAGATATATATTTGATCCAGAATTTGAGCGGGTGTGCACTTATAGAGGGTGCAATTACTGTATAAATATCGTTTATAGCGGTTAGCATTGACATTCAAATGTATAGCGATAGTGTTGAGCTCATTGGAGAAAAAATCCTTAGTCTAGCAGTATTGGACATTTGGTAACCTATGTTATGTTGATCCTATATAAAAATGTATGATAGTAACCAAGTTGATCGACAAAAAGTATATTACTTATCACTTCTATCCAATGTCATGCGAGGGGTAGAATTGTGACAACAGTTTTGGCTAAGCCATTTTTAATAATCAGAATATACATATATATATATTTTTTAACCTCAAGCTTTTATTAAAACGACTTTGAATCAAACGTAAAAATGACCCAACGTAGACGACAATTGATTATTGATTTAAATTATTATGAACTTCCGACCACAATAACGCGGTTAGATACGATTCGCGAAAAATTGATCCGGGAGCTTTCGCAACAGTACCCCGATCTTTCCAATGTAACCTCAAAAGAACTTTCACTATTTCTCGGCCAGCTTCAAAAGTTTCAAGAGGATGTTTTAGGACGTCAAGCCTCACGACCTGAAAAGCATCCTCCAAAAATCCCTGCAAAGCTATTTAAATTAGAACCACCGCCTGGTCTTAACATGCCGATCTATCATATTATTCGTACAGCATATAAATTTCGAGGACAAAAAAAATGGAAACGTTGGGATTGGGAACTTAATCAACCTGATTTGATCGAAATGATAAAACAGATCAGAACTCATATGGAGTCTAAAGGATACATTAAAAAATTTATGATACTACTTGGAGAATCTGTGGCAGGAAATACACATAGACAAGAACTAATTGAACGTATAAATAACTTAGGAGGTAAATTTCTTTTAAGTGGTGATAGAATACAATTTTGCAATTCATAACTGAATATTATTTAATCTCTTCTCTTTGATACTAGGGCAAGTAATTCATGACATAACAAGGGCGACGCATATTATACATGCCACGAATGAGCATAATTATGATGGAGACGAAGAGTGGTATAGAACTTTAGAAAAGAAGGATGGTAAAGTTTTATTGCATTGGTGGTATTACCCAGATTCGTATGATTCATGGCTGGACGAAGGCGAACATGCAGACCCTGAACCAAATCCCATTCATCATGGTCCCTGGAATGTATCGGAACGATGGCTCAGAGATAGTGCCGTATTCAATGAATGGATGAACGAAGAAGACTACGAGATAAGCGATTCAAAATTATCTATTGAGGAACAATCTGGAATTTCAGAGTCAGAAGCTTCACCATCAAATAAACGAAACTTGGATTCTTTAGAATCACCTTCAAAGATGGATGTTGATATTCGTCCCACAATAGGTGCTAAACGCCCAAGATTAAGATCACCGGATCATGATACCATACCAGAACATCCAAATATGTCACTTGTAGATATTGAACAAGAAGCATCACGTTTAGGAGGAATTCGTACAAAGAAAAATGAATTTGATCCCGTGATTGGTGGAGAAATTGCAAATATTTCTCAATTAGTTCCAGCCGAAAGATCTAACAATGAAGGTGCACGACAAAATCTTGAAGATCCTGAGGCTGTAGACGAGAATGTAGATACGGGTAATATAACATCAAACATGGAAGGAGTTCGAATTCCTACCAACAATAATAGTAAGATTTAATAATAATTTTATTGTTATTATTTTATAAAAAAAAAATACTCATACATTTTTGTCTAGATGTTGATGTTGAAATGGCTGAACAAGATCCAAATAATATATCCAGTGGACGTGTTGAACATAAGCTTTCATCTAATTCTACTACAGCAAAAGAGTTGGATGAAGATGACCCCATGGTAACCGCAGATGATAATAGGCAAATAGATGATGATACAAATGAACCTTTGTCTGATACCGTTATCCCCCAAGAGGTTCTTTCTGCAAATGATGAAGACGAAAAGAAACGACTTGAAGAAGAAGCTCGAAAGTATTTATCAGAACAAACACAAGAAATTGTTATTCCTTCATACTCTGCATGGTTTAATATGTCAACAGTCCATCCTATTGAGAAAAAATCTTTGCCAGAATTTTTCAATAATAGAAATAAGTCGAAAAATCCAAGTATATATAAAGAATATAGAGATTTCATAATAAATACTTATCGCCTTAATCCAGGTGAATATTTGACTGTCACAGCCTGTCGTAGGAATTTGGCGGGTGATGTGTGTGCAGTTATTCGTTTACATGCATTTTTAGAACAGTGGGGTTTAATTAATTATCAAGTAAGTAATTTTTATAATTTTTTATTTGTTTCTTCATATGAAATTCTTCTTATCTAGTATATTTTATTTAAAAAAATTAATTCAGGTTGATCCGGATACTCGGCCATCTCCGGTTGGACCTTCTTTCACTGGACATTTTCGTATTACAGCAGATACGCCAAGAGGACTTCAACCTTTTCAACCACTTGGACCTCCAACTGCCTTATCAAATTCTGTTGCGACCACGTCTACTGTTAACACAATATCTGGTATGACTACCGAACCATCCACTACTGCGAATCCAAAAGTTGATAAAGTTTTTGGTATCCGTCAAAATGTTTATCAATCTGGTGTGAATACAGTTGCTACTCCGGGATCACAAGATGAAACTGGGAGTGTTGCTGCTGATTCAGGATCAAATGAACAAAAACAATACCATTGTGTTACATGTGGCGTTAACTGTACTCGCGTTCGTTACCACAGTGTGAAGACTCAAAACTTTGAATTATGTCCAAATTGTTATTTGGAAGGACGATATCCTACATCAATGTATAGCGGTGACTTCTTGAAAATGGAAGAAACACCATTCAAACATGCTCAAGATGATGATTGGACAGAACAAGAAAATTTGGATCTTTTAGAAGGTGTAGAATTATATGAAGATGACTGGAATAAAATTTCTGAACATGTTGGCACTCGTACTCGGGAACAATGCATCTTACACTTTTTGGAATTCCCAATTGAAGATCCTCTTAATGAAACTAAAATGTCAGATCTGGGACCACTTCAATATCAACGTATACCTTTCAGTCAAGCGGATAATCCTGTTATGTCAGTGGTTGCTTTCTTAGCATCGGTAGTTAACCCTGGCGTCGCGGCAGCTGCTGCAAAGTCTGCGCTGAAAGAATTATCTATTCACAACAAGAAATCTGCAAATAAAGAAATAAATGGCGTCAATGGTATAAGGTCTGGTGAGCCAAGTGAAACAGCTGCAAGCACACCGATGGCTGATGTTAAAAATGGTGATGAAATGGATACAGAAGGAGTAACTGGACTGAAGCCAGATCCTGAACAGACTCCTGAAGAAGCAGTGACCGCTGATTCTGTTCCACGTCAAAAGCTATTAGAAAGAGCTGGTGCAACAGCAATGGGTGCAGCTGCTGCGAAAGCTAAAGTACTCGCAGACTATGAAGAACGAGAAATTCAACGTCTTGTCAATGCAGTTATTGAAAATCAATTGAAAAAACTCGAACTTAAACTTCAACAGTTTGAGGAATTGGAAAATGCTCTCGAAAACGAAAAGAAAGAGCTAGAGAAACAACGCCAATTGTTATACAATGAACGTTTAGCATTTAAAAAAAACACTATAATTATGCAGGATCAATTAAGAAATGCACAAGCTAGCAGTAGTGGTCCGAAACCTCCAACAAGTGGACATGGTTATCTAAATTCAAGCAATAGTCGGATTATATCAAAAATCGAGTTTCAACAGCAACAGCAGGTTCGACAGCCGGTTGGACCATTAAGTCAAGAACAGGGAAGCGATGATCCTGTTCTGATGAACATTTAAAATTAAAAATAAATAAATTTGAGGGTAATGTGAAAGTCTGGTCTTTAGGATCGGTATTTGTAATGTTTGTACATATGCTTCCTTATCATTACATTTTCTTTTGATGTTAGGTACTATTATTTTTTTTTTTTTTGCTCTTATTATTTGTTAAGCGATGAATATATGCAGAGTTTACAATGGTGTAGAGAATTATTTCAAATGTTTATTGTTTGTTACTTATGTGTATTGGATTTCAAACAATCTATTAAATATAATTTTGTTAAATATCGCATATTATACGTTTCATCTTTTCCCTGGTAAAGAGAATAAGTAATATGTTATATATTTTTAAAAAAAAAATAAGCTGATATAAATACTTGTAACGTGTAAAAATTGTATTAAATATGAAAAAAGTTAGTATACATGTTTAATAAAGAATAATTTCTATATGTATATGTACAGGAATATAAGTAAAATTTAGTTAGAAATTAGAGTTAAGAATCTTTTAAATATTTTACTTCGAGTACCAAATATTGGATGCTTAGCCAGATTTGGTGTTGGGAATTGGACAGTTTTGGACGTTCAAAAATTTTTTTTTTTATTTGTTAATGTCAATATAGTAAAAATTATTAGTATTTACATTAATATCATTTGATATAGGTAACTCTAACATTTATTCACTATATTACACCCATGTAACTAGTATAACTAGGTTCAAAATTTTTTAAAATTAAATATCACAGCTGATGCTAAAGTTGGCTGATGCTGATGCTGAAGCTTTGACCTATTTTGATATAAAATTTTAAATTTTTTTTTGGATGTTTTTTTCGCTTTTGTCTTATAGGGTTAGGGTAGGGTTTGGGTGTAGATAGAGTATATGTGGATTTTAGCAGGAATTATAGTTTCCAATCGAGACCCCTGAGCTTTAGCATTAGCCGTAACATTAAATAAATAAAATAAAGATTAATATAAGTTTTATATTTATATATTGGGTTTTATTTTTTGGTGCACCTGCACCATGGTGCACCTAGGGACAGTGTTGTACACGGACATTGTCCCGCCGATTTTTCAGGGACGCGGACAGTCCAGGACATGTCCGCAATAATGTCCCAACATGATACATGTCCGCCGGGTAAAACCAATCAAATTGCGGAATTATATGAATTTTATTGGTAGATGATCACGTGTTGAGTCGCAAAATGTCCGGGACAAAAAAATTCTGGGCGGACATGTCCCGGACGTCTCGTCCCGGACTGTCCGCCGTTCGTGTCTGTGTCCCATGACAACACTGCCTAGGGATGCATCGGTCCTGAAAAAGACCGTCCAGGACCGGTCCCGGACCGGGACCGATAAGGACCGTGGGACCATTAAAGGACCGGTCCTGGGACCGGTCCTTGTAAACATAACTGTGATATTCGTATTACCCAATCAAATTTCTTGATCAGGTGTAACGTAGATCATATGATGTTTGTTTACATCTGACATTAAAAATTACGTCATTTTTGGCCAATAAAATCTTATGCATTAAGATTGACGTAATTATTAAAGGACCATTATGGGACCGAAGGACCGGACCGGACCGGGACCGTAAACACTATGATAACGGTCCTCTTAGGGACCGGACCAGACCGGACTGATGCAACCCTAGGTGCACCTCTTGTCACGTGATAAAAGTGATCGACACATTACGGCAATATTACATTATTTATTAATTTATTAAAAATTTTAATAAAGCATAAAGACCATTTATTTAAATATTACGGTTTTAACTATTCTATTGGCTACGCGCAAAAATACATTCTTCTACCGACTACGCGCAACTAAATATTCTCTATAAACAACTTTACTATAAACAATACAACTTGTATTGCTTCGCTTACACTCAGTAATACAGACTATGCTTACCCTGTAGTCGCTTTACTACGGCTAACACCTCCGCTTCGCTCCCTTTCCTAAAGATTCAATACAACCACAACTATTTATTTTAATTTACTCTAATTTACCTTTACCCTAACCTCAACCTAACAACTCAACCAAGTTTCACGTTCACAAATGCGACAAAATACAAGATTTCTCCAACAATAATAACAGCAAACACCAACGATGAAGTTATTTCATCTCCAATAACGATGGTTGTAATAATGAAGTATCACACTAATGAAGATGATACAAATCGTGAGAAAATCGCAACTGCGAAATTTCAAGAAAGACACTCTTAGCAATACTTAAAAAAAATAAAAACATTAGTGTACGGTATATTAACAACCAAAACAAAAACAAAACACTTCCTGAAGAAAGCCCAGAGAAGCCTCTCGCGGCACTTTGAAGGAAAAAAGCGTTAATAACACATTTACAAATCAGAACTCAAATAACATAACGAATCTAGAAAAAAAGAAAGAAACGTTAGCAACAATTTAATAAGCTAGAAACAAAGCCGAGAAAAAAAATAAATTTGAAATTATACGTCCCCAGAAGTTACGAACATACACCCACGGTTCCCAAACACATCCACAGGCAAAGAAAACTCCAATAACACCCTAGAAAAAAAAAAGCATTGGTAATGCGATCAAAGTCAAAAAACAAAACATATGTTCTAGCCAAAAAATAGCACCAACCTACAAATACCTGATCCTAATTTCTAACCCAAGCTCTAACTACCGCCAACATTCTAAAATTGTCATGTAATAACGCGCCAAGCAGAGAACAAAGCACATAATGGAATGGCTTCACCAACCAGGAGTGACATTACCTAGTAGCAATGTCTGGGCTGACAGCAATGGTGACATTCAATTCATTCACAACAATGAAGCCGAAATGATAGAACCAATGGTAATGGTAACGACGACAACACTAAATCTAAACAACGGTTACAGTAATGACGACAACAACCTACCTAAAAGTTACAAAAAAAAAAAAAAAATATTAGTAAATGCATCAAAAGCTGAAAAGTCAAAAAAAAAATCAACTGATTAAATCAGTTGATAATCACTATTTATACCCCATGATTAGGGGTGCACTACAGTGCATGGTGCACCAAATTATAATTCCCTTATATATTATAAAAATATTAGATAATATATGTAGAGCATTATAAATCAAAACATGTTATAGTAAGATTAAAAAATTAATAAAAAATTAATAGTAATACTGAGTATTATTGATTAAAATAATTATATATAGAGGGTTTAAATAGGCAACTTCCATAGTTGGGTTGTAGGTATGGCAGCTAGTGTGGAACCTTCGGGCGGACCACTTAAATTAGGCACCAAAAGTGCACGTGTGGCTAGTTGTATCCTCATTCATGTAACAAATATTACGTCCATACAGCTTAATAAAGAATCGAAACAAGGTCTCAGTTGTAAAACGCAAAAAAAAAAATAAAATAAAATAATCATATATATTAATGTTTAATATAATTATTATGCTAAGCTATTACAAATAACATATAGAGAAAGTCAATAAAAATAAAACAAATATATTTAATAAATTTGTTCTATTTCTATTAACTCTATCCAATATTACAATTTGTTATATAGCAATTGTTTAGTTTTACTAAAGCATATTTTCTATATTATAAAAATATTAGATATTAAGTTATATTAAAAAATATTGATCTAATTATTAAAATAATACCTAGAATATTATTAAAATTTTGCAGAATTAAGCTTAATATAGGCCAAAATTTTAAACTATACATTCTTTTTGGATATTATTTAAGCAAATAGTACTGTACAGTATGGACCACGGTACCACCATATCAAAGTACCCTCCCCAAAAAAATTATATGGTAGGATATAAAATACCCGGGTGTATATCCTATGTAAAAAATTTTTTCATATGAAAAATCGCTTAGTATAGTACCCGGGTACTAACTTGGAATTTGCCTGTGAAATGTAATGTACCCGGGGTACCGTGGTCCGCGCTGTATAGTATAATTATATTAGAAAATATTTGATTGGCTAATAAAAATTATTATATATAAAATAATTCAAAACCAATTAAATTTAGTTTTGATTTTGAACAAGTTTTTGATAGGTTTTGGCCAAAAACCAAAATTGGAGGTCGACTAAAGCGGAGTTAATTCAATATATGATCTACACACTGTATAAATTACATTATTGGTATCTATATAACCTTCTAACAATAATTGCATCAAAAAGGTAACCCTAACCCTAACCAAATTTCACTCCGCTTTAGCTGACCTCC
>QKWP01001961.1:79899-92165 GCA_003550325.1 Gigaspora rosea
ACTGGTTTAATAGCCAATCAAATTTCGCATATATTAAATTATTATTAAAAATATTTATAAACTTTAATAGTTAATAACTTTTGATCTACTGGTCCGATTTGGATGATTTAACTACCAAAATGATCCTCTCAAAGAGAGGATTCTAACAAGCTCAAAATCACAAAAATCTAATTGTAGAATTATAAAATTGATATAGATTTGTGCATTATTACTACATATATAGTATTTATTAAATAAATACTATATATAGTATATAGTAATAATGTACAAATTTATATCGATTTTATGATCCTGTGATTAGATTCTTGTGATTTTGAGCTTGTTAGAATCCCTCTTTGAGAGGATCATTTTGGTAGTTAAATCATCCAAATTGGACCAGTAGATCAAAAGTTATTAACTAATAAAATTTTTATATATAATATTTTTAAATATATATTATATAAATAATATGTTGTATTAGCCAATCAGAATAAAGGATATATAATAGTCTGACTAGGCCAGAGACCCCTTCCCCCCCAAGAAATCAGCTGATTTCTGGCACCTCCCTAACTATAATTGATAATACTACTATAAAAAATTAAGGATTGCGGTATATCGTAAGGTACAGGTAAAAAATCGAAAAAACTCTTTCATGTACACCCCTGAAAATCGCAAACACAACAAACGGAAAAAAATTTATCGCGGAAAAGAGTACCCTATGCATAATAACTAAAGTTTACTTAAGTATTAACTAGATAGGAATTGTCTGGCTTCTCTTCACAACATCCAATATAAAGCGAAGTTGAAGTCGAACCACCTGCATGCTATCTCCTGTCATAAAACCGTTGCCGACTATGTCGTCAACACAAGATCCTAGTACCACCAACATGGATACACAAGAAGAGAACGACACGCATACTTCTATAGAAATAGTGACTACAGCACAGAACAAGCAACAAAAAAATCAAAAGCTGGGACTGCACTCTGTGCAGTACGGCCAGGAACCCTACCCCTAATAAAAGTGTTGAGGAAAATTCAGATGTTTCTGGGGAATCCTTGTTGACCCCGAAAAATTCACCTATGACGTCAGTTCATCCCCCGACCAAAACAATCCCTACAAATTTCCCAGGACCCGCATCAGTACCCATCACCTTTTCCCATGATAACTCCTATGTGGGTCACGAGGCCACAACAACAACTCAAATCGATCAACTGACTGTGGTACCACATGCCCCGAGCCAACAACCAGAATCAAATACGACCTCAATCGGTGTATCGACCTTAACAACCTCACAAAACGACCTGTCTCACCATATATTCACTGAAGGAGACTTCTTTGACTTCGATATTGATACTGATGAAATCAACAAATGACGCCCACTGGCCAACCCCATGAATAAACAGCAGGACATAGATATGGAAATTGTTTCAGACTCTACTATTGAATCGGAACACCTAGAAACAACATCTTCGAAGGCCAACGACATGCAAAAATTAAAACCAAATACCACCTCTAGACTCACCTATAGTGTGGTAGCATCAGGAAAAAAAGTTTCTTTTACAAACCAGAAAACTGATCAAGGAAGCTTAAATGAATGGAAAAAGCAAGTGCAGAACGAATTACGAAACCAAAGGCAAGCCCAGAGACTAGATAACTTCGACAAAAAAATCTAGAGCATAAATAAAATTACAAAGATCCTACACTCCAAGGAGAATCTCATGGAATTTACGAGATACAAATTGGACACTATACCAACTGACATCTGAATTCCCACGGCTATTAATGCGAAAATTCGTCATAAGAATACTACATTTTTCTGTTCTTTTACCAGGACAGCCGCAACCCAAGCCCCTATCAAATTGAATTTACCACACTCTTGAGCAAGGCTACAGACTGATATAAAAGGCTATACAACATGCCTGTAACCAACAAAACCAACTGTGACCAAATTTTTTTTGGCCTCCACCAAAAGATTGCAATTGACTACTTGAAGAATCTAGATTTTCTCGAACTAAACAGGCACGAAATTACTAGCTGGTTGTTTTACCTGTGGGGCTTTAGCAAATTAGAGAAACATGTCGACTTCGGGGTAGCCTGTGCAACTATAAATAGTGTTATCAATAAGGCAATTACTCCTCTCCCTGATAAACCAGAAGATATTCCAGAAGATATCCGTACGATCTTACCCTTCCAATTACCAATAACCATTACAACACGCGACAAATAATCAGCACACTCTGTTTAATTTTTTCCTTCCAACGTCTTCCCGAATTGTACTTTTTGACACACGCATACCATTACCGGCTTATCTCGCAGACCTAACTTCTGAAATAACTATCCATTTTCCAATTACTGATTACAATGAACTTTGCTCCCTCTCAGAATACTGTGAGAATTGTGCAACTACTACATATTCAAAGAATTACCACCTTCATATTTTGACCTACCTATAGTTGAAACTAAACCACTTCTTCCTGTAACTCTACAAAAACTAAATAAAGAAATCTGACATCTGTTTCCCTTTGCAGCCAAGAACGAAACCGAATTCAGACGACATATTGAAATTCTAAAAGAATATTATCACTTTAAAAAACTTCCCAATGACTATATTTATCGAAGGCGACGTTTACCTAAAGAACCATCGGAACTAAAACTAAACAAATATTCACTGACCTGCCTACGGTACAAAAATTCATCGCCGAAATGGAAGACAAATACTATATTCCCGAACCACTTCCGACTGAATACACAGAAATTAATTTCACACAGAAGCCTGAACTCCCATGGGACTTCAGGAAAATTCAACAAATCAAACTGTATATACCCATTACAGACCCTAGAGAATTAGTATCGACCGCTCGAAAGTTACGGAAATTCTACTTCTTCCGCCAAATATACAAACATGGATTAGAATCCCCAAAAAGGAACAATACCAATCTTTTAATAACAAACCAAAACTACTCGCCGACCTCCAATCACTCAAAGAACCAATTACCAACACATTATCTGATTTATCTATCAACCTGCCAATAACTGACTATGAGAAAGTGATCACTACAGTAGACTTACTTCGTGATTACTTTGACTTCTGTACTACTCCACCCTACTTATTCGAACTACTTAACCGACCGAAACCCGAATAGGACTTATATGATTATGATGATGTCTAACGAAACCATTGATACTCAAACGTCCGCTCGATACTAATCCACCACACGCTATAACAAATGAACCAACATCCGATCACAATCTACCACAAACCATAACAAATGAACCAACACTTCTAATTAAGGATGAGATAAACATTGCTACACATAATATCAGAGGACTGACAAAACTAGAAAAAGCGCAAAGTTGGATCAAATACTGTGCCGAATCCAACTTACACATTATATCCTTAACAGAGACCAAACTCACAGACTCACATACCCTAAATCTTACTAATCCCTTATACTTTTTCTATTCTTCTAACTTTGAGCTATACATAGCCAAGCAGAAGGACTCCAGCCTTGGCATGGTACTAATGATCTGCAACCAGCTACAACCGTATATTCACGACATCCGCACTCTACCTGGCACTGCCATATACATAGACTTCTATTTTCCTGCCAACAAAACCCGCATCATTTTTACCTATTTACCATCAAGCTCAAACCATCCTCACTTCAATAAACACACACAAGAAAAAATCTTCATCTGGTTTCTAGAAGCAAAAAACAGGAACTGGAATATAATTCTACTAGGAGACCTAAATGCAAATCAGTTCAGAGACAAAAAAATCCGCTCTTTAACAACTTAAACTCAGCCAACGCCACCAGCCTCTTATCATTCCATAACATCGCAACACCTATGTGGAAAGGACCCAACTCAACTAGTTAAATCGATGACTTGTGGTGTAACTCCGACATAATCACGAAGATGGATAGACCTACAATCACCAACGCTAGTTACATCTCCGAAAGTGACCATAACATTATCTCTACCACCTGGCACATCAACATAACAAAACAAAAAAATTACTGAAACAAAAACGTAATCGAAAAATATATTAGTATACAAAAATGACTACAGAAGACTGGGAAGAATTTGCAGCAGAAATTGATAAACGAATCAAACAAGAACTACCCTGGCAGAAAGCAGAATGGGATGTGAAAGAATTAGACAAATGTTGGAACATTTGGACAGCCCTGGTCAAAAACACTATGAATAAACTTATCCCTTTTATTTTTACAATTCCTAAGAACTTCTACGCTCTATCCCTCAAAGCCACCTACTTACACCTTGCACTAAAATCGATGAACAAATGTCTTAGACTTCTGACTACACAACCCTCACCTGAATCGCTCGATCGATGTAACAAATTACTTTCTACGGTAGCTGAACTTTCAAACACGGAAATCACCCCTCTCACACCAGTTGACCTAGACTCCCTCCTCCTACAAACGATTTAACAACTTAAGCAAATCAAACATACTATTTGGACTGCCCGGAATTTGGAAAAACTACAAGAACAAAACGATAAAATAAACTACTATGTTAATCGTCGTTACAATGATTTCAAAGATAACACTTCTAGAATGTTAGACAGTATTCTAAAACGCAGATCAGACCCAGTTAGGACAGATAAAATAATTCTCACAACCAAATATTAACTGAAAAACATGAAGTCCTGGAACACATACGCATACATTTCAAGAACTGGACTAAGGCTAATCTGCCCAACGAAGAAATGAAAAAGGACTGGGAAGAAGCCTACCTCCCCTTAGCGAACATAGACCCTCCATATATGAACCACTAACTCGTCCTATCTCGTTTGATGAAATCCAATCTACAATCGATAGTGCACCTAAAAATAAAGCTACTGGATCTTCAGCAATTCCAAATAAAATTTTACAACACCTTCCTATTGCCGCAATAAAGATACTCCAAAAGATCTTTAATAGTTGCTTAAAATCCCAAAACAATGGCTCCGAGCAAACGTATGGCCCATACCCAAAAAACCAAAATACGACTACGATCTCAATACCACTAGACCCATCACTCTCATTGACCACACCAGAAAAATTTTTACCAAAATACTAAACAACTGAATGACCAAAATTATTATGCGCTACGAAATATTATCACTAATGAAATTTGCCGCATTCCTCTTCCAATCGACTATTCAACCTGTATTTCAACTAACATACATTCTGGAAGATGCTATTACTAATAACAAAGAAATTTGGGCCCTTTCTCAGGACATGTCCAAGGCATTTGACTCTGTCAATGTCAACATACTGGGGAAAGCTCTTCATAGAATAAAGGTTCCTCAAAACATAATTAATTTTCTCACCCATCTACTAACCAATCGCACAAATCAAGTAA
Source organism: Gigaspora rosea (assembly GCA_003550325.1). Classification (NCBI taxonomy): domain Eukaryota; kingdom Fungi; phylum Glomeromycota; class Glomeromycetes; order Diversisporales; family Gigasporaceae; genus Gigaspora; species Gigaspora rosea. The sequence goes on from QKWP01001961.1 coordinate 85,247, forward strand.
TTACAAAACGAGGCCATACGCCATACTAGATGGAATTGACTAGGGCGAGACTTTCTCATCGCTACTATGAAAAATATACTACAACCCACTAATCACTACCATACACAAATGCTTCCACAGCTATTCATCCACAATTCCATCCTAGCCTCCCAAACAAATTCACACCTTCATTATGGCCTATATGGACGACTCCCTCTGGATCACCCCTAATAAGGGAGCTTCTAGAAATTACGTAATTTTTTGTTACTAATAAATTTCAAAATTTTACCCCACCCACCCACACCTGATATCCTATTAGCCAATCAAATTTTATATTTTTTTAAAAATTATTTATATATACAAGTTTTGGAATTGATAATAACTTTTGATCCACTGGTCCGTTTTGTATGATTTAACTACCAAAATGCTCATCTCGACGAGATGATTCTAACAAGCCCAAAATTGTTAAAATCTAATCACAGAATCCCAAGATCGTTCAACTTTTGTGTAATTTTAATAGAGATTTTTTCGAATCACTAAGTAAATTTCTTTAACATTGAATAATTTTTGATCCACTGGTCCATTTTGGGGATGATTTAACTACCAAAATGCTCATCTCAATGAGACGATTCTAACAAGCCCAAAATCATTAAAATCTAATTACAGGATCCCAAGATCGTTCAACTTTTGTGTAATTTTAATAGAGATTTTTTAGAATCACTAAGTAAATTTCTTTAGCATTGAATAACTTTTGATCCACTAGTCCGTTTTGGATGATTTAACTACCAAAATGTTCATCTCAGTGAGACGATTCTAACAATCCCAAAATCGCTAAATTCCAATTACAGGATCCCAAGATTAATAAAAATTGGTATTGTTAATAACAATACAAATTTTTATCGATCTTGTAATCCTGTGATTGGAATTTAGTGATTTTGGGTTTTTAGAATCGTTTTACTGAACAAACATTTTGGTAGTTAAATCATTCAAAACGGACCAGTGGATCAAAAGTTATTCAATGTTAAAGAAATTTACTTAGTAATTCTAAAAAATCTCTATTAAAATTACACAAAAGTTGAACGATTTTGGGACTCTGTGATTAGATTTTAACGATTTTGGGCTTGTTAGAATCGTCTCATCAAGACGAGCATTTTGGTAGTTAAATCATCTAAATTGGCCCAGTAGATCAAAAGTTATCGATAATTTTATAATTTTATACTTTTGACCAGAATTATAAAATTTTGACCAGAATTATAACCTGATATTTTGGCGACCCCACCCACCTACCCAAAAATTACGTAATTTCTGGAAGCTCCCTGACCAATAGTTTTTTGTTAATATCTTTCAATCTAGTAATGAAAATAACAATATTTTGGTATCATTGGATTTGTCTTACTGAAACGAATTGAATGGTATCTAAATTATCTAAATAGGATCACCGTATTACATATGTTTTTGTAAAATTTTATATATAAACATAAGGATTTTAAAAAATTTTTTTATATAGTAAAGGGGTTAAGCACTACTATAAGAGAGTATATAATGTTATTTATGAATGCTCTCTAATAATGTTAAAGTGCTTTCTTGGATCTTTTACTAGTAAAAAATGAGTTTAAAGTTTGAAAAAAAAATTTTTCTAACTTTAAACTCATTTTTTACTTAGTAAAGGTTCAAAAAAGCATGTTTCAATTTTATTACAAGTAGAATTATCTGCTAAACAAGTTTATTTAGAAGCCCAAAGCAAGTTATCTTGACAGAACCCCAGACATTTTTTATATAAATTATAAGGGCATGTTATTAATTATCTAATTATTTTTATCAGAGATCTACTCTCCTTCTTCATTTTTAATATATATATAGTCAGATTCCTTATATATAATTTCATGTTTTTTTATTTCTTTTTCTCTAAAAAATCACCTTATTTTTGGTTAATTTTGATTTAATTGCTAAAAATAACAAAACTTTATTTACTTAAATAATTACTTAAATAACTTCTTATCCAGTAATCAGAATTGAATAAACTTTTTTTTGTTAGATATATTTTATAGGACCCAGATATTTTTTATATAGGTCATAACTAAATTTTGACCAATTTTGATCTAATTTGCTAAAAATAACAAAACTGCTATATATTTCTGAAAATAAGCTATTTCAAAAATAAGCTACCCCTTGTTTTTAAACAAAAAACTTAAAATCATCTATAACCTAAAAATAAGCTACCTGGCTTTTTTTAAACCAAAATTAATAAAAAATTTTTTTGTTCTAAAAATAAACTACTTTCCAATATCATTGCTATTTTTAATCAGTGAATAAACAAATTTTCCATATATATCAGAAAAACAACAAACTAATTTAAAATAGTACTAGCATTATATAAAGCGCTCTTATTAGTGTTACGAATCAGGCAAAAAATCATACTCAATTAGGGCCGTGACATATATTACCTAATATCCATTTACTAAGAGACCAGACCCCCACTCCCACCTAAGACCAATCAAAATGCTCGATTTTGTTACACAAAAAAGTATATTTATCTCAAATTTTTTTATAATTATGTTTAAATAATTCTTGATTTTGATTGGCTAGTATTTTAAATTGTGTAACCTAAGATCTCAGCTGACCCACCATCTCTAAAATACTAGGTAATATATGTTATGGCCCTTAGTTAGTTAAAAATTTTTAAAAAATCGATTAATACTTGATTATGTTTAACTAATCAACTAATCAATTAATCAATTAATCAATTATTCGATTAATCAGTTAATTAATTGGTTGATTAGTTGATTAATTGACTAATCGATTAGTTGTCAACTCAATCAACTAATTCGATTAATTGATTTTTGATTCATATTACTAGCTCTTATTTCCTACTTGGAAATAACTGGAATTATTCCCACCATTGTATATATGCATATTACAAAAATAGTTAATTTGCATATGCTCAATAGTTGAAATCTTTTTGATTGCGCAATAAATTTATAATAAATAAATAAAAAACCCCAAAAATAAAAGTAAAATAAATCTTACATATATATTTAAACAAAAAAAAATTTAAAAATAATTTAAAATAAAATAAATAAATTGATAAATAATTAAAAGTAAACTAAAATAAAAAAAAATCTGTATTTAAATGAATAAATAAAAAAATACTTAAAAATAAAATAATGTACATATTTAAATAAAAAATTAAAAAATAATGATAAAAAGCTTAAATTTAAAAAAAATAAATAAATAAAAAAAATTTTAATTAAAAAAATCAAATAAAATAAATAATTAAAAAACGGGAAATCATAGGCATCTCCTGTGAGAGATGCATCTTTCTGGAAGATATATCTCCCACTCGAGGTGACAATCACCGTACTGTGCCGGGATTAGAGATTAGTTCGATTCCCTTATAGCTTTATCGATCAAGATGATCAAGATGATCAAGATGTGTATTTTTTTTGTGCTTTGTTTTTTTTTTGTTTTTATACTGATTTTATTTACACTAGTGTATTTTTTTTTTTATTTAGAGCTTTTGCTAAAACCTTCGCTGGAGCTGTTGCTGGAGCTGTCATTAGAGCCTTAAAGGTTTTGTGTATTCGTAATTTGGTGTGTCTTCTGGTATAAAGATATTGGCCGTTCTCAAATTCTTCATTTTTCTGTAGATTTTCCAGTACGTTTTCATCAGTTTTGGCAGGTTCTTTCAATAAGTTCTTTGTTAAGTAGGTTTTATTTTATTTTATTTTTTAGAATACGATGGTTAGAATGGAACATAGCACGATAGTTGGTAAGTATAAGATACATTACTATAGTAATATGGGACGTAGCATAATAGTTTTTTTTATTTTGCAGTACTAACGTTTCTTATTTTCTTTTTTAGGGACAAACATACTTATTAGTTAAAATAAATGTAGTACAATAGTTAGAAGGGAACATAGCACGATAGTTGAATGGTAGTTAGTATACGATAGTATTCTTTTTTTCTTTTTTTTTATACAGTATTTTTTTTTTAGAATGAACGTAGTATAGTTGTTAGTATGGAATGTAGTACAATAGTTAGAACGGTTGGAGCATGATAGTTAGTATATGATACATGATAGGATAGTATTTTTTCTTTTTTTTTTATTTTACAATACTAACTTCTTTTTTGAACGTACAATATATTGTACGATAGTAGAACAAACATAGCTCGATAGTAGAACAAACATAGCACAATAGTAAAACGAATATAGCATGATAGTATAATAAACATAGCACAATAGTAGAACGAGCATAGCATGATAGTTAGTATTGGATGTAGCATGATAGACATAGCATAATAGTTCAGAACGTAGCAAGGTAGTTAGTTAGTATGGGGACGAAGCGTGATAGTTGGTATGGGGTGTAGCATATTAGTTAGTATGAGTTTTAGTATGATAGTTTGGACGTAGCATGATAGCTGAAATGTAGCACAATCGTTGGATATAGAACGATAGTTGGAATCGGGTTTATGTTGTTTTTTTGTATTTTTTTTTTAATTTTTTGTACTTAAAAAAAATAAACAACCTGTACCCTAGATAGTTGAACGAACATAGCATAGTAGTAAAATGAGCATAGTACGATAATTTGCATGATAGTTGGAATCAGGTTTATGTTGTCTTTTTGTAAATTTTTTTTTAATTTTTTGTTTGTTCAAGCTAATGAAGTTCAAATAGTACAAACATGTTCGGTTTGAGTGGAACTTCGAAATGTTTGTCATATGATAACCTCAGCTTTTGATTGGTTGGGAGATATATTTCCTTGCAAGAAATATATCTCTCGCGGGAAATGCCTAAAAGCTCTCTAAAAAAACTTAAGAAAATATTATAAATAAAAAAAGAATTAATTTAAATATACCTTTAGGGTATATTAAATTTTTTGTACCTATTATTTTGATCATATGGTATTACATACAAAAATAGTAATACTGATATTAGATTAGGGTTAGGTGAGAATTATGTTAGGGTTTGGGTTTAGGCTGTTATATAGTAAAATCGCTCAAAGAAATCTTTTTATTAATGCACAGAAAGTGGTTTAGTATACAACTTCTTGCAAAATGAGCAATTTTTGTCAAAATGAACATTTGTTTTGAATTTTTCTGATTGTGTAATGTTATACCTAATCTTGAATTTTGGTAGCAATCTATAGGTCACATAATGTGAGTATATGTACCTTCAGGTACATATGGGCTAGGTGCTGGAAAAAGGGCCGAAAATGCTAATTTTTTTTTCAAAAGAGGTTTTTTTTACATAAATCAATTTAGAATAAAATTAGGATTATTTTTCATTTATGATACAAAAGTAGTTGTATTAATAAAATTTTGCTATATTGTTCTTTAAAGTTTGCATTTTCTTATAATTTATTATAAGATTTGCAACATAAAAATTGATTTTCTGAAGATCTTTTGTTTTGTCATTTTCAGTCCTTTTCCCAGCACCTAGCCCATATATATTAATCCATAAAAAAAAATTAAAAATTAAAAAAAAAAAATGAAAAAAAATTGAAAAAAAATATATAATAAAAACAATTTAAACCAAATTTTTTTTAAAAAAAAAGATTAAAAAAATCAATTAAAAATAAATAATAAAAAAACTTAAAAAAAGTTAATAAAATAAAAAAAATTGTAAAAAAAAAAAAAATAATAATAAAAAAAGAGGTTTTCTAGGCATTTCTAGCCAGAAATATATACTGTAACTTATATATTTTTGGCTATTTTAACCAATCAAAAACCAAGAAGATTACATGACTTGGTTCATACATTGATCCAACTCTATCGATGCCAGACTGGACCAATTTAAATTATTTCATATATCATATATAATGTGAAATTGATTAATCCAGATAGGTTTTGTTTTTTTTTTTTTTTTAGCAGTACTAACCAGTGTTAGAAATTTCGGACTCAAATACTGTTCTCATAAGAACAGTATATTAGCTACAAGTATTCTCAACCAATTGGTTAGTGTTCTTACTAAAAAAAAACATCAATATAAGTAGTTGTTATTGTTGCTATTTAGGGTTCTGAAGTTCAGTTTAGTTCAATAGAGGTTCAGGTTCAGGTTCAATGAACCTGAACCTGCTCTAAAAGTTCAATACTGAACTGAACCTGAACTTAAAATTATTGAACATGAACCTGAATCTGAACTTTTTTTAAGTTCAGTTCAGGTTCAGTTCAAGGTTCATGAACATGTTCAGGTTCATAATATATGCACATGTTTACCTAAATCACAAAGTTAGAATCAATTAGTAAAATTTAGAAAATCATAGAAATTTGTATAATTTTATTAATAAATTATACAAATTTCTATAATTCTCTAAATTTTACTAATTGATCATAACTTCTTGCACTAAGTAAACTTGTTTAGCACCAAAAAATATATCAAATCGGCATATTTTATTTTACTTTTCTTAAAATTTGAAGAAAAGATGCTTAATTTTGAAAATTTTCATCAAAAATTCAAAATTAAGCATCTTTGACGCAAATTTTAAGGAAAATAAAATAAAATATACTAATATGATGTATTTGTTGGTGCTAAACAAGTTTACTTAGTGCAAAAAATTAGGATCAATTAGTAAAATTTAGAGAATCATAGTAATTTGTATAATTTTATTAATAAAATTATACAAATTTCTATAATTCTCTAAATTTTACTAATTGATCCTAATTTCTTGCACTAAGTAAACTTGTACAGCACCAAAAAATACATCAATTCAGCATATTTTATTTTATTTTCCTTAAAATTTGCGTCAAAGATGCTTAATTTTGAATTTTATGAAAATTTTCAAAATTAAGCATCTTTTTTTCAAATTTTAAGAAAAGTATTTGATGTATTTTTTAGTGCTAAACAAGTTTACTTAGTGCAAGAAGTTATGATCAATTAGTAGAATTTAGAGAATCATAGAAATTTGTATAATTTTATTAATAAAATTATACAAATTTCTA
>QKWP01001962.1:0-97286 GCA_003550325.1 Gigaspora rosea
CTCTATGATTGGAACAAGTGGCTTGACATCTATCTACTTTTATAGGTCTGATTAGTCATCACGTTTTCATTAGATTAATTCATCGAAAGTTCATTTCACTAATAAGAAATTCTGGCATTATCGTTAGGGTTGAGCTTAGGGTTAGGGTTAAGGTTAGTGCAATTTTTAAAAAAAAACTTATTGACGAACTACAGCTATCTTTTCCTGAAGTTCTTTCGGTTTCATCCTAAAAGCCACCTAACATTTCGTTGTCTTTGGAAATTCATTCTGAAAATAGCGATCTAATTTTTGAAGAACTAGAAGATTCATAAGACGATACCGAAAGGATTTCAGAAATTGTGGTAAATTAATCTTATCAGTAAATTACTTGCCAGTGAAATGGCATGGATCCGAATTATTGTAATATGATTTGTGGTGATATGTTTTCCATTTTAGATCATTAATTATTACAGCATATCCGTAATTTAATTAATTATAGCAGCATAATTCAATAATTACAATAATTTATAGCATCGACCTTGCATAAAGTACCATGGCACTTATTCATGAACTTTTTCTGTTTTTTTTTGGAGATACTTTATGTATGGACAATATTGTATATGCTTGTAAATTCAATTAAATCTTAAATATAACCTATTTTCTGTTCCTGGTTTTAGCGCAACTTCGTTGCGCAGCTACCTTATTTACTAAGATATCTATTAATTCTGTCAATTGCCTGTTTATTGTTGTGGCCTTGTATTCACCACCACCTTTCTTTGTCATTTGCGCAACATATTCGCATATTTGTTGCTCAATAAGATGAGGATCTTCGATCGATTCAAGTGGTGTAACATAATTATACTTGGTTCGAAATTCTTCAGACTTCCTCATCCAGTTTTGTGTAGACTTTTCCGTATTGTAAACTACAGCTTTTTTCCTGTACAAATCCAGTTCTGTTCTATTTCAGACCTTGGCATCATATTGGTATCAGTATTTAAGGTTGTTTTCTTCAGAAGTACTTTCAGAGATATAATTACATGCACTAGTAAAAATAGGAACTGATGTGTTATGAAAGTTTTTCTTTTTTTGCAGTTGGTTTGGCATTTTTAAGAAAGAAAGTTGAAAAGAGAAAATATCAGTGGGAAATCACGGACGTTAGGATCCAGGGGATAAAACAGATATTTATTATTGTTTTATGCTAAGTAATGGCTTACTGATTATGTCCTGGTAGTGATTTCAAAAACAATTTTTTGTCTGAGCGAAGAATGTTTATAATGGTTTTTGAATAGCCTGGTTAAGCCTCAAACAGTTTAGAATAACAAGGCTGACACTTTTTGGTGACATCGCTAAACTTCAATAGAAAGCTACTCATCAACGGAAATTTATGGAACTAAACTAACACGAACAAACATTGCTCCCACAGCTCCACTTTTTCAAACTTTAGATTAGCGGAAATTATACAAAATTTTTCGCCAAATTTATTTTTGATAATCTTAATTTAAAAAATAGAACAGTGCTAATTCATGATAGAATACGGTATTAATAAATCAATATCAAACACCAAAATTTTTTTGGACCTCTGATCTATACTGATAGAATGTCTAACCCATCTTCCTAACTCTTGTTAAATATATATTTACCAGGAACGAATGCAATGAGTGCATGGTTTTACGCTGTTTGGAGTGGTATTGTCCGCAAAATCTTAAGTTTGATTGGTCCGCATGACTTATTCATCAAATTTCATCAAATTTTGGTTATTTTTCTCACATGATTTCTTCACATGCGAATTCGTCACGCCTTATATCAGTATTCTTATATGGCATAGATTGACAAATGTGTAAATACATAATTGTTAAATATAACGATAAGAACCAGAAATATTATCGCTGCAATAACTAATGATATTAAAAGCAAGAATTTTAGACGCAAAAATTGGTGACCCGTTGCAAATTAATTTGACTATTTACTTGATATTTGGCACTTTTCATTTTTTTTTCGTAGGATTTTTTATTGGGTTGATTAAATGATAATCACTGATCATCAAAGACAATAACGAAAATAATTTTCGGATAACTGGATAAACTGATGATTAGTTATATGATGCATTATAAACTTTGTTTAATTCGCTAATGCAAGTCAATAAAGTTTTATGCCTTGCTTGATACCAAAAAGACCAAGTAAAATTTTTACTTAAGTTCCCAAATATCAATAGATTGTGATTATACTATCAAGTTGTTAGCCGTAAAAAAGTAGAAGTAACATGTATGCAAAAAATCCTATTGTTTCTTTGATTGAATAATATAATCATAATTGGGCACGCCAAATGTTCAATCTTGTACTGATTCAAGACAAGAATTGTCTTAATACCGGTATATGAAAATATTAAAGTAAATTAACAAAACGGTCAGATGTTACTTGTATAGAAAAAAAATACTTATTAATCCAGCTAAGCTAAATAGTTGTTCACATGAACACTAGTAGACATAATAGCTAGATAATCTTGTATTTGCTTATAGGCATTGTTTGGAACACGAGTTTGAGGCAAGATAATAGTTAATTTAAATTATTAAAAATCCTCGGCTAAATTAATCATTAGCTTGTTTCAAACTCGTGTTCCAAAATAATGCCCATAAGGCGTTATTTCGCACACAAATTGTAAATCAACTGATCACGCCATTGCTGTCATTAATAAATTTCTCTATTTATTAACGTTAACAACAGCCCATTCTCATTATACATTAAACGTGATTTAAAAATTGTTTAACAAACTAAGGGGTTTGTAATTGAATTTTAACAAAAACAACATTTTATAGTTGTTTCAAAATCAGTATTATCATAATAATATTTAGTTTATTTGATATTTATTATTAGGACCGACGGTCCTTTCGGTCCGTCCTAAAAAGGACCGGACTGGCCCAGTCCCTGGACGGATCGGACAATTAACAGCCCTAGTTTGACTCATTAGCCTGTAAATCGCTCGTCAATTAACACTGCCGCATTTTTTTTTTTTTGCACATAAATAAGCATAATCTTCAATGCAGATTTAAGAAATCTATCGCTATTTCCATCTATTACTGTAATACTCTATGCATGTACGTATGAACTTATGATAATTTTCAATTTATACTATATTTTAATACAAATGTAATAATCAACGCATTATATAAACCATGATTTTTTACAGTGAAATTATGATAATTCATTCAAGTTGACGGTAAAGTCAACAGATCGAAAAAGGGAGCTAAGCAGGGAAGCCCCGGCGTGGCGGCAATCACAGGAAACCAAGATGCTGGCGGGAAAAAACCAGTTCAATCACTATCCAGTTTGAGGAAGGCGCAGGGTGAAGATAAGTATTAATCAATTGCCTAATTGGGATGTTTCACATGAAAATTAATATAACAAAAGATTTATTGTAGATATAAACGCACAGACATTAGGAAGGACTACGGCGGCCCCAGAAAGGAAGCAAATTTGCACCCGGCCCTCCCTGCCCCACTGAATCCTGCCATTTTGCAACCGTCCATGTCTACAGCCGGCCTGCATTACGCAAGTGGGAAACCACCGGCTAATCTAATACATCAATCTACATCAATCTCAAGCAGCAACAGCTTGACTGCAAACTCAGGGTCGACAGCCGACCCGCATATGCGGGTGGGAAACACCGGCTGACCCTACAAATAGCCAAATCAATTATACATCAAATGCACTGATGTATGCTGTATATCACGCTAATAAAGTTCAATATCCGGCATTGTATGCTGGTGTGCTTCCAAATATGTATGAATCACGAGTGTGCGATCCTGTTCGATTTATACTATATTTCACTACAGATGTAATAAATAAAAGAGGCACGTAAGCACCTCCAGTTACACTAGTGCTATATTAAACAATAAATATATTGATCCATTAGATATTCAAAATATGGTATTTTATTTCCTATTTACGTTTACTTGGACATTTGTTAACTATACACCATCGTTCCTGGTTTCTAGCGCGACTGCGTCGCGCAGCTACCTTATTATTATAAAGGAGCACCTTAGCCTGGGAAACATTGATTATCTCAGCCAATATTTAAATATTATAATATCCAAAATTTAATTTTGAGGTATTCATAAATTCACTGCAATGTTACAAAAAATTTATCTAAAATTGCATATCATACTTATATTTCGATTAATACATTTATCTTGTTTTTATATATAGATTTATTATTGTTTATGCTGAGCAATGGCTTAAAAATTTACTGATTATGCTAGGTAAATATTATCTTGCTAATCATAATCAATAAACATTTAAGCCATTACTTGTTAATTGTATGAAATGCTGTTTGCATCTGAATGAAGTTATATATGGTCTGACTTTAAGCCCATTGGCTTAGAGACCACAAGGCTAAAGTTTACTGATAATTGGTTCTAAAATAGGCTTATTGTTTGTATCCGAGTGAAGAAATGTTTATAGTGGCTTTTGAAATGAATTATTATATAAACGACGCATTTTTACTCGTTACTTAACATTTCCTTTCGTTTTTTCAAAAGAAAAAGATTTTTATCAAACTTTTTTACGAAAAAAATGCAATTTGTAAAAGTCTTGACAATTTTGGTGCTAATTGTTCAATTGGCAATTATTGCCCCTTCTTGGGCATATGTAAAAAAAACGAGGTATTTAAATAATTAATCTTATTACTGAATATAACATTTTTAATTATTTATGATGATCTTATTATTGAATAAATACTCTAATTATTAGCCCGTGAGTATAAGACTATTTTATAATTAAAGTTTTATAATAATCTAAGTAAATATTTTCTATTTTTATATGTTTAATTACTAGCTGGTGAGTATAAACTATTTTACAAATTAAAGTTTTATAATCTTAAGTAAACCTTTTCTAATTTTTATATGAAAATTAAATACTAGAACGTGTGTATAAGGCAATTTTATAAATTAAAAATCTTTATAATAATCTAAGTAAACCTTTCTAATTTTATATGTTAATTAATTACTAGCTCGTGAGTATAAGACTATTTTACAAATTAAAGTCTTTATAATCTAAGTAAACCTTTTCTAATTTTTATATGAAAATTAAATACTAGAACGTGTGTATAAGACTATTTATAAATTAAAGTTCTTTATAATAATCTAAGTAAACCTTTTTCTAATTTTTGTATGTAAATTGAATTCTATGTTGTGAGTATAAGACTATTTTACGAATTAAAACTTTATAATAATCTTCTGTTAAATAAAATATCTCTATGTAAATGAAATTACTAGATAGTAAGTATAGAATTATTTTATAAATTAAAAATTTATAATAATCTATCAAGTAAATAAAATATTTCTAATTACTCTAATTATTTAAAATTACTAGAACGTGAGTATAATACTAATTTATATTAAAAAATCATATACAGTCAAACCTCGTTATAGTCACTCTTGAAATAGTTTAACCTTGATATAATCACTATTTTTTGATTTAACGACTGTATTATAAAATCATAAAATTTTCACCCTTATATTATAATCACCAGACTTTTGTTTTACAAATTGGTGCTATTTCGAGATTTGACTGTAATAATATTAATGAAATAAAATAATCTTAATTATTTCTATATAAATTAATTTAGGTGGGAAGTATACAGCTATTTTGTAGATTAAAGCTTCATAATAATTTACTGTCAATTAAACATCTCTAATTGTTTTATGTAAATTAAATTATTAGATGGTGAGTATTTATAGATTAAAAGATTTATACGTAATAATCCCCTGTCGCACTAAGTGTCACTCATGACTACCTTCATCATTATTTTTTACACGTGATTAACCATATTTATAATCATCATATTGTGACCGGGAATCTTCCCACAAAAGATTCCCGGTCTCATATTGATCATCGGGAAACTCTAATTTTTAACTCTTAATTTTTATTTGAATCATTTTCTTTTTTGTATTTTTCACGTTTTATCTAAAGAACTTTAAAAGCCAAAGTAAATAGGCACAATAAAATGAAGCAAAAAAAAGGCACGATATGAGCAAAGTGAAAGAGTTTGAAAAAAAGTTAAACGTAGAAGTAAAAATTAAAGGCGATAAAAAGACAAAAACAATAAAAATGATGTAAATAAAAAATAAATAAATAAAGCGAAGCCCAAAAGTTAGTAAAGCACAATACGAATATAAATATGGAACACGTGTAAAAATAATGGTATGGTAGTCCGATTAACATCTAGTGACATGCTCCTGGGGATTATTTATTTATTTCCTGTGGGAAATTATAACGGAGTTTACCGATGATCATAGTACGTGGATGGCCCTTCAGGCCATCCATGTGCTATGATCATCGGTAAACTCTGTTATAATTTCTACTCCCCCAGGAAATAAATAATACTAATCTACTGTCAATTAAACATTTCTAATATATTTGCAAATTAAATTACTAGCATGTGAGTCTAAGACTAATTTATAATAGAAACATTATAATAATTTGCTAAATAAAGCATTTCTAATTATTTCTATATAATTATTAGTCGGTTAGTATTAACCTATTTTTAAATTAAAAGTTTTATAATAATCGACTATAATTAAACTATGTGTTAATTAAATACTAGCTGGTGAGTGTAATACTATTTTACAAATTATAATCTTTATAATCTTAAGTAAACCTTTTCTAATTTTTATATGAAAATTAAATACTAGAACGTGTGTATAAGGCAATTTTATAAATTAAAAATCTTTATAATAATCTAAGTAAACCTTTCTAATTTTTATATGTTAATTAATTACTAGCTCGTGAGTATAAGACTATTTTACAAATTAAAGTCTTTATAATCTAAGTAAACTTTTTCTAATTTTTATATGAAAATTAAATACTAGAACGTGTGTATAAGACTATTTATAAATTAAAGTTCTTTATAATAATCTAAGTAAACCTTTTTCTAATTTTTGTATGTAAATTGAATTCTAGGTTGTGAGTATAAGACTATTTTACGAATTAAAACTTTATAATAATCTTCTGTTAAATAAAATATCTCTATGTAAATGAAATTACTAGAGAGTAAGTATAGAATTATTTTACAAATTAAAAATTTATAATAATCTATCAAGTAAATAAAATATTTCTAATTACTCTAATTATTTAAATTACTAGAACGTGAGTATAACACTAATTTATATTAAAAATCTTATCCAGTCAAACCTCGTTATAGTCACTCTTGTAATAGTTTCAACCTTGATATAAATCACTATTTTTAGATTTAACTATTATAAATCATAAAATTTTCACCCTTATATGATAATCACCAGATTTTTGTTTACAAATTGGTGGTATATCGAGATTTGACTGTAATAATATTAATTAAATAAAATAATCTTAATTACTTCTATATGAATTAATTTAGGTGGTAAGTATACAGCTATTTGGTAGATTAAAGCTTCATAATGATTTACTGTTAATTAAACATTCTAATTATTTTATGTAAATTAAATTATTAGATGGTGAGTATTTATAGATTAAAAGACTATACGTAATAATCTATCAATTAAACATTTCTAATATATTTGCAAATTGAATTACCAGCATGTGAGTCTAAGATTAATTTATAATAGAAACTTTATAATAATTTACTATTAAATAAAGCATTTCTGATTATTTCTATATAATTATTAGTCGGTGAGTATTAGGCTATTTGTAAATTAAAAGTTTTATAATTATCGACTATAATTAAACTATGTGTTAATTAAATACTAGCTGGTGAGTGTAATACTATTTTACAAATTAAAACCTTTATAATCTAAGTAAGCTTTTTCTAATCTTTATCTGAAAATTAAATACTAGAACGTGTGTATAAACTATTTTATAAATTAAAAATCTTTATAATAATCCAAGTATACCTTTCTAATTTTTATGTTAATTAACTACTAGCTCGTGAGTATAAGACAATTTTACAAATTAAAGTCTTTATAATCTAAGTAAACCTTTTCTAATTTTTATATGAAAATTAAATACTAGAACATGTGTATAAGGCTATTTATAAATCAAAAATTTTTTAATAATCTAAGTAAACCTTTTTCTAATTTTTGTATGTAAATTGAATTCTAGGTTGTGAGTATAAGGCTATTTTACGAATTAAAACTTTATAATAATCTACTGTTAAATAAAATATCTCTATGTAAATGAAATTACTAGATAGTAAGTATAGAATTATTTTATAAATTAAAAACTATATAATAATCTATCAAATAAATAAAATATCTCTAATTATTCTAATTAAAATTACTAGAAGTGAGTATAATACTAATTTATGTTAAAAATCTTATACAGTCAAACCTCGTTATAGTCACTCTTGAAATAGTTTCAACCTTGATATAATCACTATTTTTAGGTTTAACTATTATAAATTATAAACTTTTCACCCTTATATTATAATCACCAGATTTTGCTTTACAAATTGATGGTATTTCGAGATTTGACTGTAATAATATTAATTAAATAAAACATCTTAATTATCTCTATTTAAATTAAATTTAGGCGGTAAGTATACAGCTATTTTGTAGATTAAAAGCTTCATAATAATTTACTGTTAATTAAATATCTCTAATAATTTTATGTAAATTAAATTATTAGCTGGTGAGTATAAAACTATTTTATAAATTAAAAGCTTTATGCGTAAACATCTACAATAATTAAACATTTCTAATGTATCTCTAATTATTAGACCGTGAGTATAAGGCCATTTTATAAATTAGGGTCTATAATAATCTCTTTTAAATAAAATTTTTAATTATTTAAATGCATATTAAATTATTAGCTCGTGAGTAAAAACTATTTTTGTAAATTAAAAATACTTTATAATAATATACGATTAAATAAAACATGCTAATTATTTGTGTAAATTAAATTATTAGGACGTGAGTATAAAATAATTATATATATTAGAAATTTTATAATTAAACATCTCTAATTATTAGCCCGTGAGTATAAGGCCATTTTATAAATTAGGGTCTATAATAATCTCTTTTAATTAAAACCTTTAATTATTTATATGCACATTAAATTATTAGCTCGTGAGTAAAAACTATTTTGTAAATTAAATATACTTTATAATAATATACGATTAATAAAACATGCTAATTATTTGTGTAAATTAAATTATTAGGCGGTGAGTATAAAATAATTTTATAAATTAGAAATTTTATAATAACTACTATTAATTAAACATTCTAATATATTTGAAAAACTAAATTTTTAGACTGTGAGTATAAAACTATTGATAAATTAAAGCTTTATAATCTACTACTAAATAAACATCTCTAATTATTTTATGTAAATGAAATTACTAGGGAGTAAGTATAGAATTATTTTATAAATTAAAAACTTTATAATATCAATCAAGTAAATAAAACATCTCTAATTATTCTAATTGTTTAAAATTACTAGAATGTGAGTATAATACTAATTTATGTTAAAAATCTTATACAGTCAAACCTTGTTATAATTGTCGTGCCTGAAGTTGACACTTGCCTGAAGTTGCAACTTCAGGCGCCTGAAGTTGTGATGCCTGAAGTTTCAACTTCAGGTGCCTGAAGTTGCAACTTCAGGCAAATAAATAATTTTTATTTTAAAATTTTATGCGCTTATACAAGTGATCCGGTATAAATTAAGATGTCTAATTCTAGATTTTTAAAATTTTTACTTTTTTTTGCTGGATTTTTTACCGGGTGATAAAATGATAAGCACTGATCGACAAAGATGTAAGCGAAAGAAATTTGTTAATCATTTCTAAAAATGCAACAAAAAAAACAATATGTAAAGACAAATTTGTGCTTTAAAATTACTAGCTCTCAGATCCGGACATTGTTCTGGTTATGATATTTTAAAATATTTCATAGGTTCAAATGAATCCGCATTGGGTTAAATTTGGGTTCATGTGAACCTAGTTTAGGTTCATTTGAACCAGAAGTTGGCTCAAATAAACCTAGCTTCATTCATTTACCTGAAGTGGGCTTAGATAAACTCAGCTTGGGTTCATTTAAACCCGANACTAGAACGTGTGTATAAGACTATTTATAAATTAAAGTTCTTTATAATAATCTAAGTAAACCTTTTTCTAATTTTTGTATGTAAATTGAATTCTAGGTTGTGAGTATAAGACTATTTTACGAATTAAAACTTTATAATAATCTTCTGTTAAATAAAATATCTCTATGTAAATGAAATTACTAGAGAGTAAGTATAGAATTATTTTACAAATTAAAAATTTATAATAATCTATCAAGTAAATAAAATATTTCTAATTACTCTAATTATTTAAATTACTAGAACGTGAGTATAACACTAATTTATATTAAAAATCTTATCCAGTCAAACCTCGTTATAGTCACTCTTGTAATAGTTTCAACCTTGATATAAATCACTATTTTTAGATTTAACTATTATAAATCATAAAATTTTCACCCTTATATGATAATCACCAGATTTTTGTTTACAAATTGGTGGTATATCGAGATTTGACTGTAATAATATTAATTAAATAAAATAATCTTAATTACTTCTATATGAATTAATTTAGGTGGTAAGTATACAGCTATTTGGTAGATTAAAGCTTCATAATGATTTACTGTTAATTAAACATTCTAATTATTTTATGTAAATTAAATTATTAGATGGTGAGTATTTATAGATTAAAAGACTATACGTAATAATCTATCAATTAAACATTTCTAATATATTTGCAAATTGAATTACCAGCATGTGAGTCTAAGATTAATTTATAATAGAAACTTTATAATAATTTACTATTAAATAAAGCATTTCTGATTATTTCTATATAATTATTAGTCGGTGAGTATTAGGCTATTTGTAAATTAAAAGTTTTATAATTATCGACTATAATTAAACTATGTGTTAATTAAATACTAGCTGGTGAGTGTAATACTATTTTACAAATTAAAACCTTTATAATCTAAGTAAGCTTTTTCTAATCTTTATCTGAAAATTAAATACTAGAACGTGTGTATAAACTATTTTATAAATTAAAAATCTTTATAATAATCCAAGTATACCTTTCTAATTTTTATGTTAATTAACTACTAGCTCGTGAGTATAAGACAATTTTACAAATTAAAGTCTTTATAATCTAAGTAAACCTTTTCTAATTTTTATATGAAAATTAAATACTAGAACATGTGTATAAGGCTATTTATAAATCAAAAATTTTTTAATAATCTAAGTAAACCTTTTTCTAATTTTTGTATGTAAATTGAATTCTAGGTTGTGAGTATAAGGCTATTTTACGAATTAAAACTTTATAATAATCTACTGTTAAATAAAATATCTCTATGTAAATGAAATTACTAGATAGTAAGTATAGAATTATTTTATAAATTAAAAACTATATAATAATCTATCAAATAAATAAAATATCTCTAATTATTCTAATTAAAATTACTAGAAGTGAGTATAATACTAATTTATGTTAAAAATCTTATACAGTCAAACCTCGTTATAGTCACTCTTGAAATAGTTTCAACCTTGATATAATCACTATTTTTAGGTTTAACTATTATAAATTATAAACTTTTCACCCTTATATTATAATCACCAGATTTTGCTTTACAAATTGATGGTATTTCGAGATTTGACTGTAATAATATTAATTAAATAAAACATCTTAATTATCTCTATTTAAATTAAATTTAGGCGGTAAGTATACAGCTATTTTGTAGATTAAAAGCTTCATAATAATTTACTGTTAATTAAATATCTCTAATAATTTTATGTAAATTAAATTATTAGCTGGTGAGTATAAAACTATTTTATAAATTAAAAGCTTTATGCGTAAACATCTACAATAATTAAACATTTCTAATGTATCTCTAATTATTAGACCGTGAGTATAAGGCCATTTTATAAATTAGGGTCTATAATAATCTCTTTTAAATAAAATTTTTAATTATTTAAATGCATATTAAATTATTAGCTCGTGAGTAAAAACTATTTTTGTAAATTAAAAATACTTTATAATAATATACGATTAAATAAAACATGCTAATTATTTGTGTAAATTAAATTATTAGGACGTGAGTATAAAATAATTATATATATTAGAAATTTTATAATTAAACATCTCTAATTATTAGCCCGTGAGTATAAGGCCATTTTATAAATTAGGGTCTATAATAATCTCTTTTAATTAAAACCTTTAATTATTTATATGCACATTAAATTATTAGCTCGTGAGTAAAAACTATTTTGTAAATTAAATATACTTTATAATAATATACGATTAATAAAACATGCTAATTATTTGTGTAAATTAAATTATTAGGCGGTGAGTATAAAATAATTTTATAAATTAGAAATTTTATAATAACTACTATTAATTAAACATTCTAATATATTTGAAAAACTAAATTTTTAGACTGTGAGTATAAAACTATTGATAAATTAAAGCTTTATAATCTACTATTAAATAAAAAATCTCTAATTATTTTATGTAAATGAAATTACTAGGGAGTAAGTATAGAATTATTTTATAAATTAAAAACTTTATAATATCAATCAAGTAAATAAAACATCTCTAATTATTCTAATTGTTTAAAATTACTAGAATGTGAGTATAATACTAATTTATGTTAAAAATCTTATACAGTCAAACCTTGTTATAATTGTCGTGCCTGAAGTTGACACTTGCCTGAAGTTGCAACTTCAGGCGCCTGAAGTTGTGATGCCTGAAGTTTCAACTTCAGGTGCCTGAAGTTGCAACTTCAGGCAAATAAATAATTTTTATTTTAAAATTTTATGCGCTTATACAAGTGATCCGGTATAAATTAAGATGTCTAATTCTAGATTTTTAAAATTTTTACTTTTTTTTGCTGGATTTTTTACCGGGTGATAAAATGATAAGCACTGATCGACAAAGATGTAAGCGAAAGAAATTTGTTAATCATTTCTAAAAATGCAACAAAAAAAACAATATGTAAAGACAAATTTGTGCTTTAAAATTACTAGCTCTCAGATCCGGACATTGTTCTGGTTATGATATTTTAAAATATTTCATAGGTTCAAATGAATCCGCATTGGGTTAAATTTGGGTTCATGTGAACCTAGTTTAGGTTCATTTGAACCAGAAGTTGGCTCAAATAAACCTAGCTTCATTCATTTACCTGAAGTGGGCTTAGATAAACTCAGCTTGGGTTCATTTAAACCCGAAGTGAGCTCAAATGAACCGAGCATGGATTTATTTAAACCCAAAATTAGCTCGAATTTTATTTGACTCACTTGAACCCAAAGTTTGTTCAAATAAGCCTTGTTTGAAAACTAAGCGGGCTCAAAATGAACCCAGTTTGGTTCATTTGAGCCCGAAGTAGCGCAAATAAACCTAAATTGGTTTCATTTGCCCGAAATGGCTCAAATGACCCCGAATTGGGTTCATTTGAACTCGTAATGGGCTTAAATAAACCCATATTGGGTTCATTTGAACAAAAATGTACTCAAATGAACTTAACCCAGCCTGTATAAATTAGATTATCCATTAGCTAGGCAATTTTAGGCAAGTATATCTTCAGGTGCTTGAAAATTGCAACTTTAGGCAAATGCTATCTTCAGGCATGATATTTTAGTTGTTCAAAGTTACAACTTTAGTTGCTTGAAGTTGCAACTTTGGTTATTTAAAGTTACAACAAGAGTTGTCTAACATTACAACTTTAGATGCCTAAAGTTGCAACTTTAGTTTCCTAAAGTTACAACTTTAGTTGCCTGAAATTACAACTTTAGTTGCCTAAAGTTACAACTTTAGTTGCTTGAAGTTACAACTTTAGTTGCCTGAAGTTACAACTTTAGTCGCCTAAAGTTACAACTTTAGTTGCCTGAAGTTACAACTTTAGTCGCCTAAAGTTACAACTTTGTTACCTAAAGTTACAACTTTAGTTGCCTAAAGTTACAACTTTGTTACCTGAGTTAAAACTTTAGTTGCCTAAAGTTACAACTTTAGTTACCTAAAGTTACAACTTTAGTTACCTAAAGTTACAACTTTAGTTGCCTAAAGTTACAACTTTAGTTGCCTAAAGTTACAACTTTAGTTGCCTAAAGTTACAACTTTAGTTGCCTAAAGTTACAACTTTAGTTGCCTAAAGTTACAACTTTAGTTGCCTAAAGTTACAACTTTAGTTGCCTAAAGTTACAACTTTAGTTGCCTAAAGTTACAACTTTAGTTGCCTAAAGTTACAACTTTAGTTGCCTAAAGTTACAACTTTAGTTGCCTAAAGTTACAACTTTAGTTGCCTAAAGTTACAACTTTAGTTGCCTAAAGTTACAACTTTAGTTGCCTAAAGTTACAACTTTAGTTGCCTAAAGTTACAACTTTAGTTGCCTAAAGTTACAACTTTAGTTGCCTAAAGTTACAACTTTAGTTGCCTAAAGTTACAACTTTAGTTGCCTAAAGTTACAACTTTAGTTGCCTAAAGTTACAACTTTAGTTGCCTAAAGTTACAACTTTAGTTGCCTAAAGTTACAACTTTAGTTGCCTAAAGTTACAACTTTAGTTGCCTAAAGTTACAACTTTAGTTGCCTAAAGTTACAACTTTAGTTGCCTAAAGTTACAACTTTAGTTGCCTAAAGTTACAACTTTAGTTGCCTAAAGTTACAACTTTAGTTGCCTAAAGTTACAACTTTAGTTGCCTAAAGTTACAACTTTAGTTGCCTAAAGTTACAACTTTAGTTGCCTAAAGTTACAACTTTAGTTGCCTAAAGTTACAACTTTAGTTGCCTAAAGTTACAACTTTAGTTGCCTAAAGTTACAACTTTAGTTGCCTAAAGTTACAACTTTAGTTGCCTAAAGTTACAACTTTAGTTGCCTAAAGTTACAACTTTAGTTGCCTAAAGTTACAACTTTAGTTGCCTAAAGTTACAACTTTAGTTGCCTAAAGTTACAACTTTAGTTGCCTAAAGTTACAACTTTAGTTGCCTAAAGTTACAACTTTAGTTGCCTAAAGTTACAACTTTAGTTGCCTAAAGTTACAACTTTAGTTGCCTAAAGTTACAACTTTAGTTGCCTAAAGTTACAACTTTAGTTGCCTAAAGTTACAACTTTAGTTGCCTAAAGTTACAACTTTAGTTGCCTAAAGTTACAACTTTAGTTGCCTAAAGTTACAACTTTAGTTGCCTAAAGTTACAACTTTAGTTGCCTAAAGTTACAACTTTAGTTGCCTAAAGTTACAACTTTAGTTGCCTAAAGTTACAACTTTAGTTGCCTAAAGTTACAACTTTAGTTGCCTAAAGTTACAACTTTAGTTGCCTAAAGTTACAACTTTAGTTGCCTAAAGTTACAACTTTAGTTGCCTAAAGTTACAACTTTAGTTGCCTAAAGTTACAACTTTAGTTGCCTAAAGTTACAACTTTAGTTGCCTAAAGTTACAACTTTAGTTGCCTAAAGTTACAACTTTAGTTGCCTAAAGTTACAACTTTAGTTGCCTAAAGTTACAACTTTAGTTGCCTAAAGTTACAACTTTAGTTGCCTAAAGTTACAACTTTAGTTGCCTAAAGTTACAACTTTAGTTGCCTAAAGTTACAACTTTAGTTGCCTAAAGTTACAACTTTAGTTGCCTAAAGTTACAACTTTAGTTGCCTAAAGTTACAACTTTAGTTGCCTAAAGTTACAACTTTAGTTGCCTAAAGTTACAACTTTAGTTGCCTAAAGTTACAACTTTAGTTGCCTAAAGTTACAACTTTAGTTGCCTAAAGTTACAACTTTAGTTGCCTAAAGTTACAACTTTAGTTGCCTAAAGTTACAACTTTAGTTGCCTAAAGTTACAACTTTAGTTGCCTAAAGTTACAACTTTAGTTGCCTAAAGTTACAACTTTAGTTGCCTAAAGTTACAACTTTAGTTGCCTAAAGTTACAACTTTAGTTGCCTAAAGTTACAACTTTAGTTGCCTAAAGTTACAACTTTAGTTGCCTAAAGTTACAACTTTAGTTGCCTAAAGTTACAACTTTAGTTGCCTAAAGTTACAACTTTAGTTGCCTAAAGTTACAACTTTAGTTGCCTAAAGTTACAACTTTAGTTGCCTAAAGTTACAACTTTAGTTGCCTAAAGTTACAACTTTAGTTGCCTAGAGTTACAACTTTAGTTGCCTAAAATTATATCTTTAAATGACTAAAGTTAAAATATTGTTGCCTAAAGTTTACTACTTTATTTGTCTAAAATTACAACTAAGTTGTCTAAATTTACAATTTTAGTTTTCTGAATTTACAACATTAGTTGCCTAAAGTTACAACTTTAGTTGTCTATAGTTATAACTCTAGTTGCCTAAAGTTACAACTTAAGTTACCTAAAGTTACAACTTTATTTGTCTAAAGTTACAACTTTTTATCTAAAGTTGTAACTTTAGTTGCTTAAAGTTACAAAATTGGTTGCCTAAAGGTACAACTTTAGTTATCTAGAGTTACAACTTTAATTGCTAGAGTTACAACCTTTAGTTGTCTAGAGTTACAATATTAGTTGCCTAAAGTTATAACTTAGTTGCTAGAGTTACACTTTAGTTGCCAAAAGTTACAACTTTAGTTGCCTAAAGTTACAACTTTGTTGTATAAAGTTACAACCTTAGTTGTAAAAATTACAACTTTAGTTGCTAAAGTTGCAACTTTAGTTGCCTATATTCACAACTTTAGTTGACTAATGTTTCAACTTAAGTTGCCTAAAGTTACAACTTTAGTTGCCTAAAGTTACAACTTTAGTTGCCTAAAGTTACAACTTTAGTTGCCTAAAGTTACAACTTTAGTTGCCTAAAGTTACAACTTTAGTTGCCTAAAGTTACAACTTTAGTTGCCTAAAGTTACAACTTTAGTTGCCTAAAGTTACAACTTTAGTTGCCTAAAGTTACAACTTTAGTTGCCTAAAGTTACAACTTTAGTTGCCTAAAGTTACAACTTTAGTTGCCTAAAGTTACAACTTTAGTTGCCTAAAGTTACAACTTTAGTTGCCTAAAGTTACAACTTTAGTTGCCTAAAGTTACAACTTTAGTTGCCTAAAGTTACAACTTTAGTTGCCTAAAGTTACAACTTTAGTTGCCTAAAGTTACAACTTTAG
This sequence comes from Gigaspora rosea, assembly GCA_003550325.1. NCBI lineage: Eukaryota > Fungi > Glomeromycota > Glomeromycetes > Diversisporales > Gigasporaceae > Gigaspora > Gigaspora rosea. The sequence goes on from QKWP01001962.1 coordinate 17,057, forward strand.
TTGCCTAAAGTTACAACTTTAGTTGCCTAAAGTTACAACTTTAGTTGCCTAAAGTTACAACTTTAGTTGCCTAAAGTTACAACTTTAGTTGCCTAAAGTTACAACTTTAGTTGCCTAAAGTTACAACTTTAGTTGCCTAAAGTTACAACTTTAGTTGCCTAAAGTTACAACTTTAGTTGCCTAAAGTTACAACTTTAGTTGCCTAAAGTTACAACTTTAGTTGCCTAAAGTTACAACTTTAGTTGCCTAAAGTTACAACTTTAGTTGCCTAAAGTTACAACTTTAGTTGCCTAAAGTTACAACTTTAGTTGCCTAAAGTTACAACTTTAGTTGCCTAAAGTTACAACTTTAGTTGCCTAAAGTTACAACTTTAGTTGTCTAAAGTTACAACTTTAGTTGTCTAAAGTTGCAACTTTAGTTGCCTAAAGTTACAACCAGTGATATAAATTGGGTTTGTACAGTAGATGCAGTGCATATAGATTTAAATTTGTATATATATCAACACTCTTTTTATATATAGCATGCATGTAAATTTTTTTTGGTGCACATTTTTTTGTGTTTGCACCAATAAAAATTTTTTGAATTTATAATACAGGTTACAACTTTATTTGCCTAGAGTTACAACTTTAATTGTCTAAAGGTACAACATTGTTACTAAAGTTACAACTTTGTTACTAAAATTACAATTTTGTAACTAAAGTCACAACTTTAATTGTCTAAAGTTACCAATAATATTTGTCTAAATTATAACTTTAGTTGCCTAATGTTACAATTTTAGTTGCCTAAAGTTACAATATTAGTTGCTTAAAGTTACAATTTTAGTTGCCTAGAGTTACAACGTTAGTTGCCTAAAGTTGCAACTTTGTTGTCTAGAGTTACAACTTTAGTTAACTAAAGTTACAACTTTAGTTGCCTAAAGTTACAACTTTGTTGTCTAAAGTTACAACTTTAGTTGCCTAAAATTACAACTTTAGTTGCCTAAAATTACAACTTTAATTGTCTAAAATTACAACTTTAGTTGCCTAAAGTTACACTTTAGTTGCCTAAAGTTACAACTTTAGTCGCCTAAAGTTACAACTTTGTTACTAAAGTTACAACCTTGCTACTAAAGTTACAAATTTGTTACTAAAGTTACAACTTTAGTTACAACTTTAGGTGTCTTAAGTTTACAATTGTAGTTGACTAAAGTTACAACTTTAGTTGTCTAAAGTTACAACGTTAATTGTTTAAAGTTACAACTTTGTTGTCTGAAGTTACAGTAAAACTTTAGTTTGCTGGAGTTACAACTTTAGTTGCCTAAAGTTACTATTTTAGTTGTCTAAAGTTACAACTTTAGTTGCTTAAAATTACAATAATAGCTGTCTAAGTTATAACTTTAGTTGCTTAACTTTAGTTGCCTAATGTCACAATTTTAGCTACCTAATATTACAATATTAGTTGCCTAATGTTACAACTTTAGTTGTCTAAAATTACAACTTTAGTAGCCTAAAGTTACAACTTTAGTTGCCTAAAGTTATAACTTTAGTTACAACTTTAGTTGTCTAAAGTTACAACTTTAGTTGACTAAAGTTAAAACTTTAGTAATCTAAAATTAACTTAGCTTCCTAAATTTACAACTTTAATTGCCTAAAGTTACAATTTTAGTTGCCAAATATTACAACTTTAGTAGCCTAAAGTTACAACTTTAGTTGTCTAAAGTAAAACTTTAGTTGCCTAAAGTTACAACTTTAATTCTTTAGTTGCCTAAAGTTAAACTTTAGTTGTCTAATATTAAAATTTAGTTGCCTAAAGTCACAACTTTAGTTGCCTGTAGTTACAACTTTAGTCAATTAAAGATACAACTTTGTTGTCTGAAGTTACAACTTTAGTTGTCTAAAGTTACAACTTTAGTTACCTAAAGTTACAACTTAAGTTGTTTAAAGTTACAAGTTTAGTTGCTTAAAATTACAATAATAGGTGCTGAGTTATAATTTTAGTTGCCTAATTTTAGTTGCCTAATTTTAGTTGTCTAATATTACAACTTTAGTTGTCTGAAGTTGCAACTTTAATTGTTTAAAGTTACAAATTTAGTTGTCTAATTTAAATTTTAGTTGCCAAAGTTAGAACTTTAGTTGCTTAAAGTTATATCTTTAGATTGCTAAAGTTATAGCTTTAGTTGTCTAAAGTTACAATTTTATACACCTCTAAAGTTACAACTTTAGTTGTAAAGTTACAACTTTAGTTGCCTAAAGTTACAACTTTAGTTGTTTAAAGTTACAACTTTAATTGTCTAAATTGTAACTTTTGCTGCCTATAGTTACAACTTTAGTTGCCTAAAAGTTAAAACTTGAGTTTTCTAAAGTTACAACTTTAGTTGTTAAAGTTACAACTTTTAGTTGCCTAGAGCTACAACTTAAGTTGTCTAATGTTACAACTTAAGTTGTCTAATGTTATAACTTTAGTTGTCTAAAGTTACAACTTTAGTTGTTTAAAGTTACAACTTTAGTTGCCTGAAGTTGTAACTTTAGTTGCCTGAAATTACAACTTTATTTGTCTAAAATTACAACTTTAGTTGCTAAAGTTACAACTTTAGTCCTAAAAGTATAACTTTAGTTGTCTAAAGTTACAACTTTAGTTGTCTAATATTACAATTTTAGTTCTAAAGTTACAACTTTAGTTGTCTGAGGTTACAACTTAGTTGCCTGTAGTTACAGCTTTAGTTGCCTAAGGATGCAACTTTAGTTGTCTAAAGTTACAACTTTAGTTGCCTAAAGTTACAACTTAGTTGACTATAATTACAATTTTAGTTGTCTAAAGTTACAACTTTAGTAGCCTAAAGTTACTGCTTTAATTACAACTTTAGTTGTTTGAAGTTATTACTTTAGTTGCCTAAAGTTGATACTTTAGTTGTCTGAAGTTACAACTTCTAATTGTCTAGAGTTACAATTTTAGTTGCCTAAAGTTATAACTAAAGTTATGGCTTTTGTAGTCTAAAGTCACAACTTGAATTGTCTAAAGTTACAATATTAGTTGCTTTTAGTTACAACTTTAATTAGCTAAAGTTACAATTTTAGTTGCCTGAAGTTGTAACTTAAATGTCTAAAGTTATAACTATAGTTGTCTAAAGTTAAAAGATTAGTTGTCTGAAGTTGTAACTTTAGTTGTCTTAAAGTTGCAATTTTAGTTGTTTGAATTTACAACTTTAGCATCTTGAAGTTACAATTTTAGTTGTCTAATTACAACTAAAGTTACAACTTAGTTGTCTAAAGTTACAACTTTAGTTGTCTAAAGTTACAATTTTAGTTGTTTATAGTTACAACTTTAGTTGCCTAAAGCTACTTCTTTAGTTGCCTAAAGTTACAACTTAAGTTGTCTAATGTTATGACTTTAGTTGTCTAAAGTTACAACTGTAATTTTTGTAGTTACAACTTTGGTTGTCTAAAAATACAACTTTAGTGGCCTGAAGTTACTACTTGAATTGTCTAAAGTTACAATATTTAGTTGCCTGAAGTTACAATTTTAGTTGCCTAAAGGTACAACTTTAGCTACCTAAAGTTGCAACTTTAGTTTTCTAAAGTTATAACTTTAGTTGCCTAAAGTAAAACTATAGTAGTATTTAAAGCTACAACTTTAGTTGTCTAAATTACTTTAGTTGCTTGAAGTTGCAACTTTAGTCATCTAAAGTTACAACTTTAGTTGCCTTAAGTTACATCTTTAGTTGCCTAAATTTATAGCTTCAATATCTAATGTTATAACTTTAGCTTTAGTTGTTTAAAGTTACAACTTTAGTTGTCTGAAGTTACAATTAGCAACTAAAGTTGTAACTATAGGCAACTAAAGTTGTAATTTCAGACAACTAAAGGTATAACTTCAGAAATAAAGTTGTAACATTAGGTAACTTATGTTGTAAATTTAGATAGCTAAAAACAACTAAAGTTGTAACTTTAGACAACTAAAGTTGAACTTTAGCCAACAAAAGGTATAACTTCAGGCTACTAAAGTTGTAATTTAGATAACTAAAGTTGTAACTTTAGTCAATTAATGTTATAGATTTAGGCAGCTAAAATTGTAACTTTAGACAACTATAGTAGTAACTTTAGACTATTAAAGTTGCAACCTTATGCAACTAAAGTTGTAACTTTAGTCAACTAAAGTTGTAACTGCAGGCAACTAATATTGTAACTTTAGGCAATAAGTTGTAACTTAAGACAACTAAAGTTGTAACTTTAGACAACTAAAGTTATAACTTTAGACAACTAAAGTTGTAACTTTTTTAAACAACTAAAGTTGTAACTTTTTGCAACTAAATTTATAACTTTTAACAACTTCTTCATACAACTAAATTTGTAACTTCATATGACTAATATTATAACTTAGATAGCTAAAGTTGTAACTTCAAACAACTAAAGTAGTAGCTTTAGAAAATAAAGCTATAGCTTTAATAGCTATAGTTGTAATTTTAGAAAACTAAACTTGTATCTTTTGATGACTAAAGTTGTAACTTTAGGCAACCAAAATTGTAACTTTAAACAATTAATATTGTAGATTCGACAACTAATGTTATAACTTTAGGCAACTAAAGTTGTAATTTTAGACAAAAAAATTGTAACTTTAGGTACTAATATTGCAACTTTAGACAACTAAGGTTGTAACTTTAGCCAACTAAGGTCATAAATACAAAATCTTATTTTGTAACTTTAGATAACTAAAAATGTGACTAAAGTTGTAACTAGAGGTTGGATCTAGTTCAAATAATTCTGGCTTATTATTTGTTGTTTGTAATAGTTTAGAAGTTATTAAGATTTAAGTGGTTTAATTCTATAATATCAAAAATTCATATGATAAATCTGATTTATTAAAACTAGTTGTAGCTTTAGACAACTAAGATTGTAACTTTAGACTAAAATTGTAACTTCAAACTGCTAAATAGTAGTTTAGCAACTAAAGTAAGTTGCTTCAAGTTAGTATTTGTCTAATGTTGCAATTTTAAGCATCTAAAGTTTACTTGTCTAAAATTTTCTAGCTAATATATACAAGTTAATCTAATTTTAGAGATAAATTTTAGTCAAATACAACTTTAGTTACTTAAAGTTACAACTCATCAACATAATTTTAGAAACTAAAATTGTATTTTAAATAACTAAAATTGTTAATTTTAGACAACTATAATTGTAATTTTAAACAACTATAGTTGTAAGTTTAGGCAATAAAAATGCTATTGTTATAGAATGAATAGTCATTATTTTATTGTATTTTATTATTATTATTTTTAGTTTGTATTTTATTATCATAAGAAGTTGAATATTTAGAATAGTTTATACTGCTTATACTGCTTATATCACTTCTAATTTTTATATCACTTATAACGATTATACTGCTTATAACGATTATACCGCTTATAATGATTATGCTGCTTATAACGATTATATCGCTTATAACACTTATAACACTTATAACGCTTATAACGCTTATAATGCTTATACCACTTGTAATGCTTATCATTATAGATCAATGCTTATAGCACTTATTCTAAAATGTATTTAAAGACACAGAATTTCTCTTAGTCAAGAGAGACAAGCATAGGCTAGAAGAGACAAGAATGGACCCAGACCAAGACACCCCACTTCTCCTTCTATTTATTATACCTCTTGTACTAGGATTTCTTAGGAACAGAAACCTAAGGATAGCCTATCTCAGATTATTAATAAAGAAACTATTTATCTCAATAACACCAAGTTATTATCAAGTAATAGTAAAATCAATAATTCCTTATTAAATACCATACTGAACTGCCCTTAGAGAAGAGTATAATTTCTTACAGACTAAGGAGTTATACCTACCTCTTGAACATCGCTATAAACTGACAAAGGATCCCTGTAGCTATGTTATTGTTATAGTAAGGAGTAAAGAAGGCCTCCCTACTGTAACACTATTTTAGACAATTAAAGCTGTAACTTTAGATAATTAAAGTTATAACTTTAGATAACTAAAATTGTAACTTTAGACAACTAATTTTGTAACTTTGAAAAACCAAGATTGTAATTTTACATAATAATTTTAGCATGCATATAGCTAAAATTTTGAATTACTTGATTTTAGTATAATCTTGTTGGGAATTATAGTAAAAACCAGATCATAGTGAATATATCATATGACTTATATGAAAAGTATTGAATTTAAAAACTATACTCTCTTTTTTTAACCTTGATAAGAACTCTGACTCTAAAAAAAATTTTATCTATATATATTATGAAATTAGACCCAATTTTTAAAAATTTCTTTAATCTTTGTATAAAATCTATCATAATTCAGGCCAACTGGCAAGAAATTTTTTATAATTCTGGTCAGAATTTTATTATAATCCGATTTTTACTATGATTCCCTATATTGCTTACTGGCTTTAGTACTAGAAATTTACAAAAAAATATATAAATTTAGTTAGAAAAAAGAATCAATATATTGGACATAGACCTTAATATAACTATAATGATAATATGTGTTAATTGCTATTTAGAGATGAAATACAAGTTGAAAAAAATCAAAAAAGTTAAGAATAAGTAATGGTCTACAAAAATAGCTATAGAAATAGACAGGACTTAATATACTTAATCAAGATTATAATTTATAATAAAATTCTAACTCAATTAGAAATATAATAAGAGTCCTAGAATATGCAAGTATAACTTTATACTGTATCAACAAATGCTAGTTCAATTTTAACAAATCTTAATTGTTGACTAAAAGCTCTTTTCACTAGAACTTGCTATTATTTTATTATACATATTTTATTATTAGTTGATCAAGATATCATACAGATTAGATAAATAAATTTTTTACTATAAAATTTGAATGATTAATACTTATATAAAATTCTTGATTTATATAGTAAATTGCAACAGTAAGCATTTTTAATTTCTACTTTTAGAAGTTTTATAAAAAAAAGAATATGTTCTAAACAACATGAGCATTTAGATACACAAATACTTTATTATTCTTGTATTTAAATTTTAAAAAATAATAAACTCAAAAAGAATCTTGTCTTTGAAAATGCTCTTTTGTTTTATAATCTATAGTATTAGCAAATCAAACTCTATTCAAAAAACAAAATAACTAGTAAACGTTTGCACTAGGATTTTAAAACAACTTAACTATATAAACTTACAAACCTGTTAGCAATCTATTTTTGGTTAGAGTAAAAAAAAAAAAGTATTAAAAAATGCACTTTGCATATTGATTTCTCTGGATTTTGGTTTGAATATAAACTTGAATCTAAAAAAAAGAAAGAACACTATATTAATTTTCCGAATCTTAGTAAAATAATAAATATAGAAGGAAAAAAGACTACTATTTTGACTTCTTTGAACTTGAAATAGTAAATAGATTAGAAGAAAAAAAGATACCACTATATTGACTTCTCTGAAATAGATCAGAAAAAAAAGGTAACCATGTTAATTTTTTTAAATTTTAGTAAAATTTTTAGATTGGAAATAATTTAAATTATATATAAATTAAACCATATTTGTTTTATTTTGTTTATATTAATTTATAAGTAATTTGAATTTTTTTAATTAGTTATTTACCAATTAAATTAGTCATATAATGGGATAATAGTATAAGGGTCAGGATAGTAGTATAGGGATCAGAATAGTAGTATAAGGATCAGAATCAGAATAGCAGTATAAAAATAGAAATAGCAGTATAAAAATTAGATTTGTAGTATAATTAAATTATTATTGATTAAATCAAATTATTAAAATAAAATTTGTTATATGGCTTAATATATTTATATTGTTAATATAAGTCACTCTTATTATAGTAAAGTAATTAGTTTTAATAATAGAAATTTTTAAAAATTTATGATATCAAGAGTTTTATTAGCAAATTTACTATATCAAGAGAATTTTATATAGATTGGCTTTGAGTCCAACTTTACTATATTGAGATTTTAATTGGTTTTTACTATATTGAGAATTCACTATAATGAGATTAACTTGTATAATTTTATTTATAAAAAAAATATATAATATTACTAATCTCTCTAACCAACTATACTAACTCTAACTCTAATTCCAATTCAACTCTACAAATATTCTAAAACAAAATTAAGTTACTTATTTAAATCAATATCTTTAATAGATTATAGAACAATACCAATGCTTTTTTTTTTATTCTTGACTATGCTTATACTCTAAAATTCAAGTATTTGTTAATTTAAATCTTTATTTTCAAAAACCACACAAAAGCTATTCAAATTGCTATTTTAGTAGATTATAAAAACACTTCAATGCCATTTTTTTTATTATTTGTGTATTTATGCTATATTGTCACTTTTGGTAGATTTTGAAAACTACTCAAACATCTTTTTTTTTATTATTGCCTGTGCCTATACCATATTGCTTCTAAAGTTCAAGATAAATTGCTTATTCAAATTAAAGCCTTTAGCAAATTCAAAAACTACTCAAATGCCTTTTTATTCTATGCTATATCAATTGTAATAGAATACAAAACTAAATGCATTTGAATTGTTGTCTTCAACAAATTTCAAACTATACAAACATCTTTTATTATACCTATACTAAAAGCCAAAGACAGTACTAATACCAGGAATGACAACCTAATAATGATTTCGGAAAATGTGTTTCTGATAGTAGCTAAAAAGTAAAATCTAAAAAGCATATTTGAAAAATATAAAACAAAAAAAATTTAATAAAATAATTACCCAGTTATTTTTTTATCTGTTTAAAAATTTCAAGATTATATACTAAAAAAAAAAAATAAATCTACTTAGCAAAAATCACAATCTATATAGTACAAAATAAGTTTTCTTAATTTTCATTACATTTTTATAAAATTCTCTTTTTTAAAAGATGCATTTTATAGAAAGCTCTTATTCATGCTCATCTAACAAGCTATTATTCATATCAAGATCTTGAAAACTCCAAAAGAATTATGCAAAAAAAAGACAAAATAATTGCTTATTTTAAAAGAGTTGCATATTACCAGACAATATTAGTTCTTATATTCTTTATATAGTTCAATTTGTTAAAGCTTTGCAACTTATTTATTTTAAAGAATATTGTGTTATAACTAAGACTTTGGGTGAAATTTTAAAAACAAATTTTGTTGATTTGTGTAATTTATAAAAATCATATAATAAAAAATCAAACATAATATCTCAATCAACTGTTATCATTATAAATATCAAGTATGTACTAATATTATGTGTTCTCTCTATAGCTATTCTACTGGCTAGTGCTAAGCTGCACAAACTCAGCTGTTTAAGTTAAACATTTTTAATTTTAAAGTTGAATATGTGCTAAGTGGATATAGATACTTTAATAGTTTTAAGTAGGTTTAATATTTCAGTTTGGAATACTTATAGTTTGAATAGTATTAATATTTCAACTTTAATAGATTCTGAATTTACTGAGTTTCCATTTAGATATACAATATCTGCATATTCATTAATTACTATGCAAAAAATTTCTTACTTAAATCTTTGATGATCAATAATTATTATATTATCTATTAATAAAAAATCTTACAAAGAAAAAAAGCAAATTTGTAAATATCTAATAAATAGATATAGAATCTGTATTAGATTACTAGTTATAATATCTGTATAAATTACTATAGTTCTGGTTTTTATTTTTGTTTGCTAAACAATACATATTGTATATACCAGTCATGTTAAACTAGTAGAACTATAAAAGATTGATACAGATGCACCAATAAGATTTCTTCTAATAATCATCTCTATAAAACAACCTTTTGTGCACTAATAAAAAGATTCTTTGCAAAATTTTAGATATATCAGTAATATAGTCAATGCTTGCATTAACAGAGCATATAGTTTCTTCTATCTAAAATAGTATATAAACAAAATCTAGTATTTTATTGGGTATCAGAATTTATAATTACATATTACTGTGCTACATTGGTATAACATACTTACTGCTATCTAAATAGTATATAAATAATATCTTGCATTTGATTGGGCATCATAATTTATAATTTCACATATTGATATATATACTATGTTGATATGTGCTTTTTTATTGCTATAAAAACTAGATAGTGTGTAATGTTATTATACAAAACAAGGAATAGAATTATAAATAAAAATTTGTAAATTTTGGTAACTTATTAGTATATATAATTTAAGATTCTGTAGCTAGTATAAAAATTACATCTTTAGTACATACAGTATATTATATATATCTATAATTAAATACAGAAATATAATATTTTCAAAATATTTTTGCTAGCAATTATAGTAAATAAATAAAAAATTTAAAGGTTTATCAATTCAAAAATTGTTAAAAATTTAGATATTAGCAAATTTTGAATGAGTCTAGTTCTCAAGCACTTTCAAAATATATATATATAAATTTTCTAATATTAAAAAAACCATATTTTACTAAATATAAATTATATAAAATACTAATATCAAAAAATTTTTTAAAGTAATGATTAATGATATTTATATAATACTATAGTTAATAATCAATTATTAATACCCATATTGATATTAATTGATTAAGATAAATAACAAAGCTTATTGATTATTATTAACAATATATGTTTATCAATAAATAAGAATTAATAAAATTTTTGTTTACTTATAACTTTTATTTAAATGTAACAATAGAGAAAATATCATCAATAAACAGATTTAAAATGTATTCTTACAAATAAAAAAATTTAAAATTGTGCTTAATTTGTTTTATAAGTTTTGTGCTTGGTGCAATTCTTGGATCATTATTCTTATTATTATCAGTAGTTGTTGGCTAAGCACTTTGAATATGATATTTCAAAAAATATTGTACCAGGAGGTATAGAATATTTCAATTTTCACATAGGTGTTACAAGTTAATAGGTTATAATTAAAGGGATTTTCTGACAATCATATATATTTATTTTCTTGCCTATTTTCCAATAATTATCTTCATTCAACACCTAGTATTACCAGACTTCCCTGCCTTGTGAATTCTATATAATTATTATTATTTGGGTTCTTAGTTATTCCATAAATATAAATAGCTGAAAAACCTCCACTTATATGTTTATTTTAAATCCAAATTATTAATTTGGATAATTAAAACATAAATAATAATAAAAACAATAATAATAATAATAAATTATATAATATATACTTAATTTAAAAATTCTTGTTTTATATCTTTAGAATTATCAAGGACTTTAAACAAATGACTGTTTGCCTACTTTGCTTCCATACATTATTTTGGTCATCAAATCTGTAAATATATCCATCAATCTTTACTGCCTTAAAAACAATGCCAAAGTCTTCTTTAGCAAGATACTTTATATTTGTAAATTTACTAAAGATATCCATTCAAGATAATGTCTTAAAAACTCTTTGCACCAAGTTGCGTCTGTTTAATAAATTCATTGATGTTAGGATTGTCACTTGTCCAATTATAAAATTCCTTTTGAAATCTTAACAATGAATAATAAATATAATAATGCATTAAGAGCTATGACTTAAAAACAACTAATACATACAGTCTATAATGGGTTAATTGAAAATAAATTATTTTTAGAATTATCATTAGTGTTTAACATTCATTAAGGTATTGATTGTTTGTAAATTACTGTAAAAAAAAATTCTGTAAAGAACTTAACATTGTAGTGATACAAAGTAGGTGAATTAGTTAGAATTAAAGTCCGTTAGAGTACGTGATTTACTGCAAAAAAAAAAAAAATTATGTAAAGAACTTACAGACTATCCCTTAAACTGTAGATTTTAGCAGGCAAATTTGCCTGCTAAAATTTTTAATTTTTGTTTATGATCTAATTTTGTTAAAATTTAATCTATTTTAAAAAATTTCATATAATAATATTTGAAAATAAGGATTAAAAATAGTGATATTTATTTTTAAACTATAAGAAAAAAAATTAAAGTTGTCTATATACTAAACTTTGTGTAACTTTAAAAAAAATTTTTTTAAAAAAAATTTTGTCTTTGTTCTTTGACAAACTTTTTATAGTTCACTTTTAGACCCACTTTACCTTAGAAAAACTTTGTAGAGTTGGTTTTAAAAAACAATTTTGATAAGTAAAATGGTTAAATTTTATAAACAAAATATTAACTTTAATTAGTAGCAAAAATATTTTTTGTAGACGGGAACATATAAAAATTTAAAAATTTTTAAAAAATTTCTATAGTAGAATTTTAGAATTGGTTAACTTTCAAATTAAATATTTTTTAATTATATTAAAACTAAATTACAAATTTTACAAAATATTAACTAATTATATTTTAAATTTTCATTTTAGCTTAGAAATAGGGGGTCTAAGCATAATAAAATTTTAAGTAATTATAAAAAACAACAACAAAAAAACTTTTTAGCAGGCAAATTTGCCTGCATTACGGTTTAAGGGATAGAAGGGACACAAAGTAGATGGATTAGTTAGAGTTAAAGTCCGTTAGGGTATTGATTTGTAAGTGATTTACTGCAAAAAAAAAAAAAAAAAAAAANCTGCAAAAAAAAAAAAAATTATGTAAAGAACTTACAGACTATCCCTTAAACTGTAGATTTTAGCAGGCAAATTTGCCTGCTAAAATTTTTAATTTTAATTTTATTATTTTTACTTATAAAGTTTCAACTCTGGCATTTTAAAAAAACAAAAAAAAAAAAAAAAAAAAAATTCTGTAAATACTTACAGACTATAGAGGGACACAAAGTAGGTGGATTAGTCAGAATTAAAGTTCGCGATTTACTGACTATAGAGGCGACAAAGTAGATGGGTTAGTCAGAATTAAGGTCTGTGATTTACTGAAAAAAAAAATTCTATAAACTTACGAGCTGTAGTGATACAAAGTAAGTGGATTAGTTAAGCATAGAGTCTTTCATTTTGATTGGCTAATAGAAAACAAGCGCGAAGTAAAAAAAAATCGTTGAAATTATTAAACAAAAAATCATGTTTAAATTATAAATTTTAATTTATAATAATTTCTAACACATTGATCCTTATATCCATTGAGTCAAATACATATCCAGTTAAATTTAATAAAAGAATTAATATCTTTAAGCTTAACAATTTTTAAATACATATAGATAATCTTTATTAACCAAATCGCTTACTAACTGGTCATAATTTAATTAAAAGATAATTAATGAATAAAAATAAACGAATTAAAAAGAACCATCAACTATTAAAGCATAATACACGCTTATGGAGGGTATGGACAGAATAAAAAACTAAATACTAACTAAAGAACATAGTGTGTAATCGTACGTATCCTATGCATACTTTGTTTAATACGTTGTAGTTTTTAAAAACTTAGTCGAATAACCCTATATTCAGAAAAATATTAAAAGAACTGTAAGTATTATTGTTTAAATCGCGCTATTTTCAAGTTTAAAAAAACCTTTGTCTTCAAAATCGCAATGCTGGGGTCTGAAAGTTTGGTTTTTTAAGCTTTATACAATATACAGTATATTGTAAGAACGTTATACAAAGTGCTTAAAAGTAGCTCTCATCTAATTTTCGAATTACCTTGTCATTTTTCAAATTACTTTAGAGGTAGGTTAAATAGAACGATATCTTTCTTGTAATATTTGTGGTGTAACTCAGAAATGCTTCCTTGTAGCCAGAAAACGATTCAAAGTCAGATTATCGGTAAATTTAATAGTAACATATATGGTTATGATCATCCAATCACAATGAAAGCCCGCTATGCTGATTAGTTAGAATAGAATAGCGGGCTTTCATCGTAATTGGCTGATTTTTGTAGATCATCTCATGATATTGCAAAAATATAATTGGTTAATCAAATTATTCGCAAGGCAATATTTTATCAGTAATACTAATCAATGTAACGACTAAATATTCAATAATGTATAAAATTAATTTGTATTAATAAATACATTACTATGAAATTTAACAACCCAGAGTTCAAGATCATAATCCCGATACAAATAGAATCATATGGGCTGCCGTCAATAGAAATCAGGCAGATTAACATTCTAAAAAAAATTAATGCCTTAACTTTCACAGCTCATAGCTCGGTGATTTTCGAAGCTATTAACATGATTTAGTAGTCAAAAGAAAGCTTAGGTCTTAAGCTTTCTTTTGACTATTATATGATAATAATAGCTTCGAAATCATCGAGCTATGAGCTGTAAAAATAAAGAAATAAATTTTTTCAGAATGTTGATCTGCCTGATTTCTATTGACGGCAGCCCATATAATCCAAGATCTTATTTAAAACAAAAATACTATTACACAAATTAAAAATAAAAATAATAATGAAAAGCACCAAAAAAATTAAATATTTATTATAAGAGATAATAAAAAACCATATAACAAATTTTAATTGTATATAATAACAGTTAATTAATACAACCCGAATTTAACCTTAATCTTAAATTAATAATCTTAGACGTAACACTACGCTTTAATATTCTTAGATATACTACTATTTTTAATCTCTCACAAAGTTCGCAAGCTTATATTTTCATTGCTTCATGTCACTAAGCTATTTTACCGGCAGTACGTGTCTGTCTTTAAAATAATAAATAAATTATAAATAAAATAGATTAGCGATGTAAATCTTTTGAATTTACTGTCATTTCACCAAGTTTAATATACTGTAAGCTATATTGGTTAAATTGAAACGTCTAGACATACCTCTCATCTAACTTCCGAATTACCTCGCGGTTTACCGAATTACTTTGATAGTATATAAAGCAAAGCTTGAACTTTCGAATTTTTTTTTTTGTCTTACCTTCACCCGATTCGTATTCGTGGCCCCCGATCCATTCTTGTGACAGCAAATCGTTACTTTAATAAGACTTTATATGATGAGATGATCTTCAAATTCAACCAATCATAATAAAGCGCGCTATGCTAGGTGGATTAGTTAGAATTAAAGTCCGTGATTTACTGCAAAAAAAAAAAAAAAAAAAAAATCCTGTAAACTTACGAGATGTAGCGATACAAAGTAGGTGAATTAGTTAGAATCAAAGTCCGTGACTTACTGCAAAAAAAAAAATTCTGTAAATTTACGAGCTGTAGTGATACAAAGTAGGTGGATAGCCTTGATGTAACTTTTTCATTTTTTTTTTGTTTCCTTCGGATTTTTTGTGGCTTAAGTAATTGATAATCTCCGATCTTAACAAAGAAATAGAATTTGTTCATTGTTAACTTAATTTGCCATTTAAACTGGTTTCTCATGTAAATCATACAGGAAAATTCCCGAATTCAAGTTGGAATTGATCAAATTACTCAACAGGAACAGTACCAATTTCGTATAATTAAGGAGGTGAGTATGATTAAATAACTTTCTGCAAACAACATTCACTAACTTAAAGGCGGCAAAGAGAATAATGATCAGCTCATTAAAACACAATTACAGAATTAGGATCCTATACCAACAATCGTTCAGTCAGAACAGACCTCAATTTGCGACTTTCCAAAAGAACCTGGCAATTTCATATTATAACCGCTGAATATCTATATCAAATGTTCATGTTAATGGCCAACCTGTGTTAAGTGAAAGATAAACCGCCAGCCAGAACTAAGCCACACAATCCCAACGCTTACAGGCGCATACTGGACTGGATTTGATAATTCATATTACTTTGAGAAAGCATGTACATAAACGTATTATATGATAGAACAAGGTAAAATATCTGAAGGATCACATTGTGATCGTTTTTACATAATAAATAAAAAAGCATTTGGCTTTGAATTTAATGTGCTAACCTAGAGTGCATTAAATCAAAGAGATGCGCTGTTATGGCCTCCAATAACGTTTTATTTTTCTTTTTCTTTTATAACCAATAAATTACTTGAGACTAATCGAGTCTATTTGGCTATTAATAGTACTTCTACGATCTACATTTATTATTAAAAAGAAAATAAAATAATGTAAATATTTCTATTTCAGAAAATTTTAATTTTAATTTTAAAGATGTACTTATCTAATGTTCCTGGTTTTAGCGCGACTGCGTCACGCAGCTACCCTAATAAGATATGCCTTACTTCGGTCATAACCCTAACCCTGATGTAAGGTTTTTTCGAGTTGACGTGAAGTCAACAGATCGAAAAGATGCTAACCACGAGTAACATAACCCTATGAAACCACCAACCGGTATTGAGCCAAGTTAGGACAATCAAAGAAGGTGAGTATGATTTCAATTGAATTGCCGGAAACAGTAACCGCTAACCTAATATAGGTGACAATAAGAGTGAAAATTAACACACGGGAACGCAATTGGGGCCTCACCCCAACTCTGCTGCAGCAAAAAGATAATTTGCGAATGAGCAATAAAGGAAAGTAAAATCAATAATGACAGACCTGAAGATAGTATTACATCAAAAAAAAAAAACCAGCCATCCCTGCTAGAGGCAAGGTTCACATGCAAATGTAGATAAGCCTATTCCAGCTACAATCCAAACGTTATTACTTTTATAGAGTCATGAAAGTATTTGAAAATATCTTAACTTATCAAAAACAATCAATAGTTGCAGTATTTGAATATCAAAGCAGATGGATTAGAATTCTGACAGCTATTGAACCTAAGTACTTTATTTGTCCCAAAGATAACATAAAAAGAAATATGACATCTATAGTCTTAGATTAATCCTTTGGGAAATTACAAGCAGAAGAACACCTTTACACTCCCTTGAACCAGACCAGTATTGTCAAAAGTTATTCACATATTCCAAAAAAATACCCCCCTATAGAAGGGATACTATATATTGTTTTGCAAAAAAAAAAAAAAAAGAAAAACATTGGGACAATGCTTCTAACAATTGCCCAGAAGAATAACTTTCAATACTTTAAACAACTTATTTTTAACAAAATTTTGAGTCAGTACCACCCTACTGAAACATTTTCTCGAAGTAGTAAAATTTCCTTAAGTCATCAGATCAATATAAAGGCATTACCAATTCACTGAAATTACCATACATCATCTTTTTATTTCACCTAAGGCAATAAATTCAAATACTTTAGTGCAGGAATAAAAATTTGAGGAAGGAAGCACATGATTGTTTTGCGCAACACAAATTTCTCAAAGCATTAGGGTTTTTCAAAGAAATACTTACAATAACAAGCACAGTTCTAAAGATCAAAATGTGCTTCAAATTAAATCTTTTTTGTAATAGATTTGGATTAGAAAATATAGACAAACATTGGCAGGAATGCTATCTTGATTTCTTTGGATATTACTAAAATGATCTTGGATCAAAAAAAAAATATCATGATAATCTAGGATCAAAAGAAGGAAAAGCATTAGTTGATGCACTATGCAAGGATACTATGTGACTTTTTTGAACCTCAATTATATTTTATTAATATTAAATTTATTAAAGATTGATATAATAGATTTTAGTCAAAATTTTTATGATAATTTTAAATATAGAAAATCAGCAAATTAATTACTCTCCTCTAAATTTAGAAAGAACTTTACTTATCAATCAATAAGAAGTTAAATTATCTATTACTTATCAGCCAGGAACTTGTTATTGTATATGCTAGAAATCATTTTACTAGATGTTTATAAATTAGATCTAAAAATCTAATACTGCATTAGAAGTAGCAACTTTTTTTTTAAAATATTTACAATTTTTGGGCCACTAACAATTTTATATAGTAACAATAGAGCACAATTTATTATAGATCTAATTAGTAATTTATACAATTTATAAATATTAATAAAAATTAAAATAATTTATAGTCAAGCTTACTATTCTCAAAGCCAAAGTTCTGTTAAACAAGAAAATAGAATTTTAAAAAATAAATTAAGTTACTAGTTAGATAAAACTAAAAAACAACTAGCTATTAGGTTTAAATATGTTATTTTTGCTATAAATAATTCTTATAGTTATAATATAAAGCTGTTTTTGGTTTTTAATATTGATTATTAAATTTAATAAATAATTTGGATAATAATTATTTAAATAAAGAAGTAATTGAAAATAGCTATAAATTACCTAAATATATAGATAATTTAGATAATTTAAATTTTAATAGTAAATATAATAATTATAATACTATAAATTTATTTATTTTTTATAAAATAAATTTAATTAAAATTTAAATTTTAGTATAAACTAATTTTGGTATAAGCTACTACAACAAATATTTGAATTTTATAAAATTAAATTGTTAATAAAATTAAATTTATAGATCAACTTTTATTAGATAATATTTCAGGTATTAAAATATATTTATAATAAAAATATAGTTATTGTATTTAAAAGTAGAGTATACAAATTTCTAAATTCATATTAAATAAATTGTAGATCAATTTTGTATAACAATAATTACTATAGGTGTCCAAAAAATAAGCTACTACTAAAAATAAGCTATTCTCTGATTTTTTTAAAAATTCTTAAAAAATTTGTTAGCAGTTACTATATATAAAATTTTTTTTACTAAGTAAACTTTAAAAAGTCAAAGAAATTTTTCTTAAAAATTTTTATAGTATTGCCAAGTCAATTATATAAAGTTGTTCAGGATATCAAAATACACTTACAGTAAATATTTTATATTATTTGAACAACTTTTTATTAGTAAGATTTTCAATTTTTCAAAAAAATCAAATATTTGAAAATAAGCTACTTTTATGTTTTTTTGTATAACTTTTTGGCCAAAAAGGATAGCTTATTTTTGAATATATACAGTATATGTTTACATATAAATATTATATGATTTGACCAATCAAAATTAGAAATTCTTTGTATAAATCCAAAAAAATATATAGCTTCTTTAGCAAACTTTGATTATAAGTAAAGTTAATTTTTTTTAAAGCAATAGAAATTATACAACTTTACTATTATAAATAATCTATCATAATCTATATATTATATAATTTTGAAACAAATTAATTAAGATATTAAAAAGTTTTATTAGAAGCATATTTTTATTACTATATAAAAATCTAATGTACAATATAGATCATATGAAAAATGATCTATGTACATGTTGTGTCTAAAGTTGACACCTGCCTGAAGTTGCAACTTTAGGTACCTGAAATTAGATCATCTCATATGTGTTAGCTAGGCAATTTTAGTCAAGTATAACTCCAAGCACCTGAGATTACAGCTTTAGACAAGTGCTAACTTCAGGCATGACATAATAAATTAAACAATTTTAATGAAAATAATAAATCAAATAACTCTAATAAAAATAATTAATTAACTCATAAATTGATAGTATAGTAGTTAGCACTCCCAGATTACTATCATAAGGTTATGGGTTTGAATCCAACTAGAGAACAAGACTTGGCTAAAAGCACAATTGAATAATCTATAAGGATTTGGTTAGAACAAAAAAGAGCAAGATCCAAACAAATACAGTTTGCTAGTATAACTACAAAGTTAAAAATAACCAAAAAAATGTAATCTATTAACAAAAAAAATTAAAATTGATAAACCAGCTTAAAAAAAAGATTCTGCTAGTGGATTATATAAAGTTAAAGAACTACAGACCAAAAAGAATAGTAGGTTCTATACTATAAAAACAGGAACACAGAATCATAAAGATGAATTTAATAGAACACAAGTTTTTTTACCAGTATGGTGATATATAGGACCAATGGTTACCATTAATTTTTGCAAAAAAATAATACTATTCTAAAAATGTAAATTCTAAGGTATCTAAGAACCTTTGGATACAGAGAGAAAAAAAGAAAAAAAGTAATAAATCAAATAATTCTAATGAAAGTAAAGAATCAAATAATTCTGATAAAGATAAACAATCAAATAGTTTGATTCTAACAAAAAGTAATAATTAAATAATTTTAATAATGATAAATAATCTAGAAAAAGTAAAAAATAATTAATTTTAATAAGAATAAAGAATCAAATAATCCTAATAAAAGTAAAAAATAATTTTTAAAAATAAAGAATTAAATAATTTTAATAAAAATAAAAGTTCAAATAATTCTAATAATTCTAATAAAATAGACTATTTGGATCAAGATAATATTAAAATATTTAATTTTATATTATAAAAATTTTATTAAATATTTTGCAAATAATATAAGAGCCCACTTTTATTATCAAATATTTAGAGGAAAGGAATCAAGAGCACTATAAGTTATTATATATTTTTTGAATTTTGATTGGTTAAATAAGAAAAAGAAGATATGGTCTCTTAAAAAGTTAAAATTAGCTAATAAAAATAGAAATCCTATTTATTAAATTTTAATAATTTAATAACTATTTTATATAAATATAAAAGTGCTTGATTTTTTAGTATATCTGTATCACAGTGCACTTCTTATTATGTAATAAGTTTGCACAATATAATAAATATATAATTCAACTATAATCCAATATTAAAATTTATTAAAGTTTATATATAATTAATTTTTTTAATAACTTAATTTATTTAAGACTTTACAAACATTGCTAACAAAACATTATTGAGTAAAAAACAATTGTGAAAAACATATATAAAAAAACTCATAACAATATAAAAAAATAACAATGATAGTTGTTTAGATACTTGCTTATGCTTGTATCTAAACAGAGTAACTGCAGTGCTTTTACTAATAATATCCCAACAATCTGTAATCTTTGTGCAACAAAACTTTGATTATATATAGTAAAATTACCAATAATAATGCCTAAAAAATGACAAAAAAAAAGAGCAATGTATAGTGCAGGACACCTAAAGGCTTCCTGAATTTTAAAAGCTTATAATTTTTAATATAAAAATAATATCACAAAAAATAAGCTACTATTTTGTAGTTTAGCTAATTTACTACAACTTAGTAGCTTTATTTTTTAAAAAATTATTGTATTTTTTTTAATTAATAAGTTTAAAGATATAGTATTTTTATATGATACATGAATATTTAACCAAAAATGGGACAAGTCACATGATCTTGACATGCTGCTATTGGTCAATTTTAAATTTATTTTTAAAATTAATTTTAAAATATTTTTTAATAATTAATTTTTAGCCAATCAAAATAAAGAATTCAAAAAGACATCAAATTTTTTAATATAAAATTTTCAAAAATAGGACAAGTCATATGATTTCTGCCTTTAGGTGTCCTGCACTGTAGCAAAAAAAATTACTACCAACAATAAGCAAAACTTCACAATGATAAAATCCCTTACTAGTAGTAGTAACAAAAAATAACTATGCAAAAAATACCAAATACAATGAAACTACTGTGAAAACTATTAAATATGACAAAACAAAATAAATTGACCACCAATAACAATTCTAAAAGCAACAAAGAAATTAATATCAGCAATAACAATATAAAAAAAAACTACTAAGAAAAAGAAATAGTGCCAAAAAATAATAATATAAAAAACACTAAATACAATACAAATAAAAAATTTACTACTAACACTGTTGTCTAAAAAATAACAAAAGAAATTGCAATAGCAACTAAAAAAAACCACCAACAAGTATAAAATCTTTTAACAACAAGAACCTTTACTACTATTCTAGGAATAAATAATAATGTAAAAATACCAAATATGATATGAAATAGCAAAACGAAGAAACCTACTACCAACAATGATATCTAAAAAATAACAAGCAATGGCAATACAAAAAAAACTACCAATAGCAAAAATGAAATATACCAATAACAAAAGCCTTAATAATACCAAATTAGCAACAAAAATAACTATGTGACAATATCAACAAAGTGATGATATTAACAAAAAGACAAAACCAAAATTCAATAACACCAAAATGTGATGTAAACCTGAATAACTTGTTAGTAACTAATAAAAAAAAGTATTAAACATATACAAAAAAAAATTGTAAAGTTAATAATCATTATGGATTATTAACTGTTTATATTTCTATGATCAGGAGTGCACTACAGTACAGGGTGCAATAATTTAATAATTTTAATATAAAATTATAAATATAATATCTTTATATTAATATTAAAGAGAATTATATTCATAACACTATATTATATACACACTTATTTCAAAAATCACAAATATCTCAAAATTTTACTAGAGTAATATCTGTTGTATTACTAACAAAAAATGCTTCTCTTGAAATTTTACTATAATATTAAAACTTTAATTCTAATTCTAACTCTATTCTTATTCTAATTTAGTTTATATAGTAGAGTGTTGTACATAACACAGTATTATAAATATAATATTTTTATATTAATATTAAATTTAAATTTATAATTTTATTTAAATAAATTTTAATAGAAATAATTATATTAAAACAAACAAAAAAATTGCAAGTAATTAATTAAATAATATTAAAATTAGTAATTATTTATTTTTTAATATATTAATTTATTTTAAATTAAATATTTAATATTTATAAGTTTAAAAAACAAAATTAATAATATCAAATAAAAATAATATAACTAGTAAAAATATTGATTTTTTTAAAAAAATATTCAAATTAAAACTTAATTAAAATAAATATATAAACCAAAATTTAAATCTAATTAAAAAAAATATAGTTATTATCCAAAAAATAAATTTGGAAATTAGAATAAAAAATTATTATTTTGGTATCAAAATATTGATTCAAAATTTGTAAGTTAATTTAAATAAATATAATAATAATTAATTAAATACTAAAAATATTATTAATTGTTGGGGATTATATTGAAAACTAGATCATGGTGAATATATTACAAGACTTATATAAAAAGCATTAAATTTAAAACTATACCTTCTTTTTTTAACCCAAATAGGGACCCTGATCTTAACTCTAAAAAAAATTTATTTATATACATTATGAAATTAGATCCAATTTTTAAAAAACTTTCTTAATCATCATATAAAACTTATTATAATTCAGAGCTAGCTGGTCCAAAAATTTTTTATAATTCTGGTCAAATTTTTACTATAATATGATTTTTACAATAATTATCTACATTAATTATTAATATTAATTTAATTTAACTATATATAACTAAAGATAAAAAATCAAGTAAACAAAATATTATTAATAGTAAAAATAGCAATAAGAATAATAGTAAAAATAGCAATAATAACAATATTAATAATAATATTAATAACAAAAGCAGTAATAATACAAATAACAATAGTTGTAGCTATAATAATAATGATAATAATAGCAATAGCAATACTGATAACAATTGTAATAAAAGTAATATTAAAATTAATAATAATAAGAGTATATTTATATATTGCATATATACTATTTCACACCTGCTACAAATCACAAAATTTAGGTATAACTTAAAATAAAAACAACTGTTTCTGTTATTAGTTAGGGTTAGAATATGATAAAACTAATACATGGACAAAAGAAGAGTTTTATAGTATAATATTGCAAGAAATTTTTTTTGTTAAAACATGTAGAATAGTTTCATATACAAAATTTTGAGTTGCAAGTGATTTTTGACAAATGAACATTTGTTTTAAATTTTTCTAATCATGCTATATTATACTTGATCTTGAAATTTAATTAGTTGATCATATAAAAAGTGACAAATTGGTGATAGTACAAAGTGTGCTGGATAAATGTACTCTAATTATAATATTTTTAATTATAATAATACTAATAATTATTGTTGCAGATCATAGTGAAAAGCAGATCATGTGATTATATCACATGACTTATATAAAAAGTATTAAATTTAAAAACTATACCCGCTTTTTCTAACCCTAACAGGGACTCTGACCCTAATCCTAAAAAAAAATTTGTCTATATATATTATGAAATTAGGCCCAATTTTTAAAAAACTCCTTTAATCTTCATATAAAGTCAATCATAATTCAGGCCAACTGGCCCAGAAATTTTTTATAATTCTGGCCAGAATTTCACCATAATCCACCACAATTATTATAATATTTTTAACAAAAAATTGAAATAATTTTTGAAAAAAATAAATTAGTATTTACTAAAATAAAATTTAGAAATTGAATCAAGCTTTAAAGATAAATCAATTTCTACAAATGCTAGCAAATTTA
Organism: Gigaspora rosea; assembly: GCA_003550325.1. NCBI lineage: Eukaryota > Fungi > Glomeromycota > Glomeromycetes > Diversisporales > Gigasporaceae > Gigaspora > Gigaspora rosea. The sequence goes on from QKWP01001962.1 coordinate 40,970, forward strand.
CAATTTTTCAAGAAAGTAGACAAAAAAAATTAAGTGAAACAAAACAATTTAGTAATAATTATAAAAAATTATTACAAAATAAAATGCTAAAAAAATTAATAAGTCTAAAACAAATTATAAATTTGAACAAATTTACTAAACTTAAAATACAAAAAATTGATAAATTATTAATAGTTTCATCAAAATTTATTTTTGTTAAAATTTTAAAAATTAAAAATAATAAATTGTATAAAATTGGCTATTTATTAGGTATTTTAAAAAAGAGTATATTTATTCACTATACTCCGCAGTATCAATATTCATTGCTCTTTATATAATTGACCAATAAAATTTTAAGATTAGATATAATGTTACATGATTAATTAATTAAAAAAATATTTGTTTTGTCAAAAGTTATCTATAATACAAAATTGAGCATATAAAACCACTTTGGGTTCTAAAAAAATAAAATTTCTTGCAAAATTTTACTATAAAAACCTTTTTTTGCTTGTACACTAACTTTACTTCTATCCTAACTCTAGCTAATAAAAAAAATTTAACTATTTAAATTATTTTGATTTAATATCAAACCTGATTTTATAATCTGCAATAGGCAGTAATAGTAAATAATCTGAAATGATCCAAATGACTCAAATAACAAATAACTAGTCATTAGGTTATTTCAAAAGTGAAATGGTCTATAGAGTTATTTGAATTTGATTGATAGAAATAATAATTAACTACAATTTGATTATATTCAAATAATTTGGAATATTATAATAAAAATAGCTATATAAAAAAAACCTGGGTTTATTATATTCTACTAATTTGAAATTTGCAATAGATCAGATATAGTATAGAACTTGAAATTAAGTTAACTCAAGTATTTCAAATCAGAATTTTGTAACTCAAATTTTAACTCAAATTAATTTGAATCAAAGTATTAACTTGAATTAATTTGAATCAAAAACTAACTCAAATAACTTGAATCAATATATTAACTTGAGTTAACTTGAATTAGCTTGAATTAAAATATTAATATTAATTTGAGCTAAATTTGAGTTATTATTTTAATTCAAATATTTGATATTAATTTTTTTTTAATATAATGTCTCAGAATACAGTTGGTGTGCAATGCATTTAATTATTTTAATTTATTTTTATATGATTTAATTTTTAAATTACTTTTAATATTATATAAAATGAATCTTGCTAATAAATTTATTAAATATATAAAAACTAGTAATTTAGTCTATATAAAAATTGTTTTTGAATTACTTAACTTTTATAATATAATTATCAGAATAAAAAATTGGCTTATCAAAAATAAATTAGTTAACTAAAAGTTCTTTTTGATCTATTATAATATAGCTGTTACATGAATATTAATTATTTTAATTTATATTAATTTATTTGTTTAATATTAATTAATCAAAATATTTAAATTACTTTTTAATCCATTTTTCAAATTCATTATTATTTTTTTTACTCCAATTTCATATCTATAATAAAATAATAATTTTTCAAATTTTTATTAAATTACCTGCTTTAGCAGACTTCAAATAATATGTAAACACTTTATACTTGTTGATTTTATTAATAACAATAACCAACTTGATATATTCCATTAGAATTATTCATGTTTGCCAATTTTTGATAATATGTAAATACTTTGTTTTTATTATTTTTATTCCTATTCCATATTTATAACAATTACCAAGCCAATTAATTCTTTTAGTATGCCCTATATTAGCAAATTTTTTGAATGTTTTATATTTATACTTTTTATCATTAATTTTGTGAAGATAAAAAATATCCTAATTTATATGTTTTATCAATACAAGGGCTTTGTAGTTATAAACTATATAGTAATTTAATGGTTGTAGCTGATTAGAAAATTGCTTAAATTAAAGGCATATTTAATAATATATACAATAAAATTTATACTTATAATCTAGTTATTTAACAGCTAGATAGTTGATTAGAGTTAGTTTGACAAAAATATTAATTTTAATAAATTTTAAATAAATATAGAAATTTAATTAAATAAAATCTATTTATTTAGTCTATATCACATAAATATTATTAAAAAAATAAATATTATCTTTACTGCTCTTTATAGTTATCAATAAATAATCATTCTAAAAACTTTTTATAGTTATATTAAATAATTATTCTAATAGCTTTTTATTGTTGTATTATAAAAACATTCTAACAAGCTCTTTAGAATAAGCATTAGTATTTGAATTAGGATTGTTAAATATAGCTCATGATTCATGAGATATTTGATCACATATTAGAGACTTTTATTAATAAAGAGTAAGTTTGGTTAATAGACATTATTATAATAAGCTTTTAATATATATTTTCAAAATTTTCATATTAGTATAACAGAGAACTGCATATACTTAGGCAAGATAAATAGAATCAACTTAGGAGCACAAATTTATATACTGAAATTTTTATAAAGTAACTGGTATAGCATATAAAACAACCAAGTATATAATGTAAAAAAGTAAATTGCAGCTCTAGAACATGTTCTGATATAGAAAATCAATATAAATTCTATATGTACAATAATCTAATGATCTAAATAACTCAAATAACCCAGGTTATTTGTAAATACCAGGATCATTTTGTTCTGAATCATTTGCAAATAATCCAAATCTTAATAACTCATAATGACCAGATCATTTTAAAGTTATTTGAGATTATTAAAAAACTTTCAAATAATTAGATCATTTACTATTACTAGTAGTAAATGTGACAACAGTGCACATATAGTATATAAATATACTTTTTAAAAAATTATTATAAGGCTAATAATTTAGAAAAAGTAATTAAAAATAATTTTTCTAAATTAGAAGATATTTAAACAACTAAACTATTATTAAAAACAGCAGCAAAACAATTAGATACAAAATTTAAAAATCTAAAAAAAAAAAACAAATTGTATTTACAAAGCTCTGTATACTAATAATAGATAATATAAAAAACAAAATTTATTTTGTGTTTTAAAATATTATCAAAGAATAGTTTGTAAAAATAATTAGCAAATGTTTATAAATTTTTATTTTAACTATATAAAAAATATACTTAAATATTTTTTATATACTATATATAGTTTAGGCAATATAAAAAAAATTTCTTAGTTTTCATATTCTGGCAAGTCAAAAAAGTCAAGACCTTAAATTTTTTTTTTTAAGATACAAAAAATAGATAACCAATAAGTATATGCTATTATAAATTAGCTATATTGCTATAATTCTAATACTAGATTCTATATCTAGTTTTAGATTTTTACTAAGTCTTCAATTTTAAAGTGCAGTAGAAACTATGTACTTTATCCTATAATTAGTTAGGGGAGTAACAAAAATCAGGTGATTTTTTAGGGGGGGAGGGGGGTAAAAAAAGTTAAAATTATATATAAGAACCTGACTATTTATATATTAAGGAAGAGGGAAGGGGGGTAGGCCTCTGATAAAAAATAATCAGGTGATTAATGACACTGCCCTTATAGTATAATAGTTTCTATAGTATAATTAATTGATATGCATATATAATCAGACTTTAGAGATACTATAAAAATTATTATAGCTTTTATCATAACTAATTATAGCATAAGTCATAACAGTTTTTACTGCAATATTGTTGAATATATCTATAATCAAACTATTTGGTTTGTATTAAGCTGATTGGTGAACCAGATTAGTAATATAAAATTACTATAACTTTTATAAATTTTGGTAAATTAGTTTTATATAATTTATGATATACAGTTATAAAATTAAAATTTTTGGTAATTAAGAAATACAATTTAGATTATAATATAATAATACTAGCCTAATTTTATAAAGTTAATATGTTTTATGTATAGTAAAATTGTACTATATATAAATAAAAATTAATACTCTAATTTGAATTAAAAATCTTAAATCTGATCAAAAATGCTAAATTGTAGTTTATTAATCTACTGTTACAAGCGACTATTGCCTTCAATATAGTACTTGCAACACAGCACACGGCGACAGGAATCTTATAAGGGTCAGAGGAGATATGAAGCGGTATGTAAGTGGAATATTACTTCACTAAGGTAGTTCAATATATATATTTATTGATTTACAGCGAGTATTTATTGGACAAAGATATATTTTATTTATTTAACAATTTTATTCAAGAGATATAAGTATTCTGAGATATTGAGAAGAAAAGGGGAATCTGAGTCTAGTGTGTAGAAGGGAAAAAGCTAGAGTTTATATATCTTTTTACACTAATAGTAGAAGCAGTTAATGGTAGTGGTAATGGTAATGGTAGTGGCAGCGGTAGTAGAGGACCCCGAACAATATATATAGAGGTTACATTGAAATTTTGGCTAAAAAGGTTACTTTTTTACAAAAATGTTACATTTGAAAAGTGGATATTGGTCAAAAGGTTACATTTAAAAGTGGATAAAAGCTTTTAATGTTATATTATTAAAAGTGGATAAAATTAATAAGTTTTAAATAGGTTGTATTTAAAATTTGGATAAAGAAAAAATTTTTTAAAAAAACCTTTTTTTGAAAAAAATTTTTTTTTAAGAAAAATTTTTTTTTTAAGAAATGAAAAATTTTTTTTTAAGAAAAATTTTTTTTTGGAAAAACTTTTTTTTTGAGATAAATTTTTTTTTGAGAAAAATTTTTTTTTGAGAAAAATTTTTTTTTGAGAACTTTTTTTTTGAGAAAAATTTTTTTTAAGAAAAATTTTTTTTTAAGAAAAATTTTTTAAAAAAAAGTATTGTTATATTTAATATTTGGTTAAAATTTATTAAATATTAAAACTTATATATAAAATATGGTTAATTAGCTCTAATAAAAAGTGGATAAAAATTTTAAAAAGTTTATATTAAAGCTAATGTAACCTCTATATGTATTGTTCGGGGTCCTGGTAGTGGTAGTGGTAGTGGTACTCATGCTTCTAACCATATTAATAATAATACTAATAACGATAATAAAATAATAATAACATATACAATAATAATAATATAAAACTGATAGTAATCTAATAACTAAAATCCATTCTATAACATTTCTGTCCCCTTTAAGAATGAGTACTGCAAATTTTAACTTTATCTAAGAGGCTAGAAAAATCTTTCTTACTAAGTTTATCCAAGCCAGTATATGTAATAGTAGTAGTAGTATAAAGACAGAACATTCCACAAATTTAGAGAATTTGATAAATTCGATAAGCACATTTCCATATCCTCCAAGCTCGTCTAGATCTGAGTCAGTTTCTTAAAACTTCTTTTATTCTTTGTCGTTCCTTCTTTGTTTTGGTATCTATCTTTAACTGTTCAAGGTAGTAACAGGCTTCTAAAATTCTGATTTGAGTTTCTCGTCATTTTTCTCAGCTTTGTATTTCAAATCTAGTAAGTAATTCTTGAAATTTTTCTGAATTTGTAGTTCTAGTTAATGGACTTCTTCTAATATCTGTCTGTTCCTGTATTTCTGTTAGGTCAGTAACCATTTCATCAATAAGATCCACATAGTGTGAGTTTACCAGTTCAGGAAAAGTCACTTCTTTTTCATTGCCAATATTTAATTCATCTATGTCTTGGTCTATTTCTTGTTCAATAGAGTTATCCTGGTTCGGTATTTCGTTTTCATGAGAGATTTGTAAAGAGATTAAGATATCTACTCTATTAGTTACTATGACTTGATTCACTGTAATAGCAAGACTGTTTCGATCTGATAAGGGGTCTTGGTTCCAAATTTTTACTAATTCGGTAAGATAATTAATGTCTGGGGTTGGAGGGCAGATGTTTCCATTTTGAATTTTAAAGTTTGTCTCTGTGGCTAAAAATTATTTTTGGGAATTTCTAAATTTTGGGCGGAAAAAAAAAAGGAATTAAATAAAAAAAATTTGTTGTACAGGCTAAATTAAGGGGTAGGGTTGTGTTTCTGGTTTGTTTAAAGAATTTTCTCTGAAATCTTAAATAATTATTATAGGTTCCCAATTCTGTTTCTCGTAGTACCTAACAAGGCGATCACTATTGTAATATTGCTTTAACATTTTTCCTTCAGTTGTACAAAGTTTGTACGCTCCATTGTTCAATTTATCTTTAACAATGAAAGGTCCAATTCTTTTCTCTTCAAATTTTACAGAGCGTGAGGCTTCTATATCTTTCCTTTGTATTCAAACTTTGTCACCAATTTCAAATTCTTCTTTTTGGATCTTTGAATCGAATCTTATTTTCTGTTTCTTTTGGGCTTTAGTAGTGTTTTCTCTAGCAGCATTATGTCGATAAGGTAATTCTTCTATTAATTCGAATGTTCATTGTAGTATACTATCTTCCAGTAATATTTCTTTATCTGTGTCTGCTGGATCTACTGGAATAATAGTTTCAATTAGTAGAATGGCTTGTCGTCCATATACCAAATAAAAAGGAGTATATCTGGTAGTTGCATGTCATTTAGTTCTGTATGCAAATAATACTATAGATATATAGATGTCCCAATCTTCATTAGTTTCTGTAACTTTTGCGAAAGAGTTACAAAGGGTTCTATTTAATCTTTCGACCATTCTATTAGTCTGAGAATGGTAAGGCGAGGAGAATATATATTTTATTAAAAACTTTTCACACAATATTCTAACAATTTCACTGGTAAAGTTCTTTCCATTGTCTAACAATATCATTTTTGGCATGCCATGTCTACAAACAATTTCTTCAAAAATAAATTTAGCTAACGTTTCTGTACTGGCATCAGTTACAGCTTTGGCTTCCAGCCAACGAGTAAGATAGTTGGTAGCAACAATAATATAGCAATTATTTCGAGCGGTTATTGGTAAAGGTTCTACTAAATCAATTCCTATTCGTTCAAAGGCTCTTCCTACTTGAATAGAGTGGAGGGGTTCTTTTCTTTTACTTTTACCATGTTTTTAGCATGTTTCACATGATCAAACATAATTCTGCACGTCTCAGTACATCTGGTCCCAATAGTATCGTTCAGCTATCTTATAGTACTCAGTTTCTAAATGTCCAGTGGTAGAATGACTATGCATCATATATAGAATGGGTACAACTTTAGTCCATTTAATTACTCTAATAAGCTTGTCTGCGTTTTTGTGATTCTTTTTGTATAACAGGTTATCTTTTACTTTGTAGTATCTAGATTGGTTAATAATTGTCCATTTCTCCTTGTCTGTGAGTTCATGAGGTAGTGTGTCTGTTTCTAGATATTCTAGCAAGTGTTGATATTGATCTAAATTCATGTTGAGTTAATGAAGGAGGGGTGTGTCTGGATCAGTAATCTAGAAAGGGTGTCAACATTTGAATGGATTCTTCTGGGTTTATAGATAACAGTAAAGTAATATGGTTGTAGTTTCATCATCCAACGGCCTAATCGTCACTTTGGTTGGGATGACTTTAACCATTTAAGAGCAAAGTGGGCTGTAACTAATGTAAGCTGGCTTGTACCAAAATATTTATAAAAATGTTCAATGGCCCATACAATGGCAGTGCATTCTAGTTTGGTGGCTCCATAATTTAGTTCTTCTTTCTTTAAACTTTTGCTCACATATACAATAGGGTGTTCCTTTTTATCGTCTGATAACTGACTTAGAGTAGCTCCGAGGCCAGTATAAGAAGCATCAGTAGACAAGATAAATTCTCATTTGTAGTTAGGATAGACTAGGATAGGGGCCGTAGTTAATCAAGTCTTCAATTCATCAAAGGCTTTTGACAGCATTCACTCTATTCATATTCATTATTTTTATGTAGTAACTGGTTAAGAGAATAAGCGATTGAGGAAAAATGTTTTATGAATCTCCTATAATATCTAGCGAGTCCTAGAAATGATCATAGCTAGGTAACATTTTTGGGAGGCTGAATGTTTTGGACAGCCATTATGTTATCTGGGTCTGGAAAAATTTCTTTTTCTTCTATAATGTGTCCTAAAAAGGATAGTTGCTTCATCCAAAAGTTACATTTTTCTATATTTAATTTCAATCCAGCTTTTTTGATCCTTGTGAGTATTTCTCTTAAATGTTTAATATGATCATCAAATGTTCAAGAGAAGACATTAGTATCATTAAGGTACACAACTACATATTTGTAAGCTATGCCTTTATAAACTTGGTTCATAAGACGTTGAAAGGTAGCAAGTGCATTACAAAGCCTAAAGGACATAACGTTGAATGCATAAGTTCCGTATCTCATGATAAATGCATTTTTCTCTCTATCTTCTGGGTGTACTTCTACTTGCCAATATCCACTTATAAGATCTAAGGTTGAAAAGTAAGTGGCTCTAGCTAAGGCATCTAGCATTTCATCTATTCTGGGTAATGGATACTAGTTTCTTTTAGTTACTGCATTCAGTTTTCAGTAATCTACACAAAATCTTTTCTTTCTATTTTTCTTTGTTACTAGTACAACAGGGGAGGCCCAAGGGCTAAAGGATTCCTTAATTAAACCATTGTCTAACATTCACTGTACCTCTTCATTAATAAAGGTCTGTTCGGTAAGAAGTACCATATAGGATCGGGAGCTAATAGGGGGCACATTATCTGTGATTATCCAATGGGTAACCAGATCAGTTTTTCCTAGTTGAGTCATATTTTTTGCAAAAAGGTTAGCAAATTCAAGGAGCAGTTGTCGAAATTGGGCTCCTTGGTTAGTAGTTAGGAGTCCTACTTTCGGTTTGATTTTCTGAGTCATAATAGTATAAATTTCTCGAATACTTCTAGTTTCCGTTATGCCTGTATCTTCAAGTAGTTTTTGATCATGCTCAGAATGACTCAAAAATTTTGATCCTTATCTTCAGCAGCGTTTATAGGAGTAAGATCATTGTACAAATTTCTTACACGATAATGAAAGGTTTCAAAGTAATCAACTCGAGCTTGTAGGGTCTTTATAGTCTGTTTCTGATTGCTATAATATTTGGCTTGGGCTTGTTGTTGAATCTGTTCCTAAAGAAGGAGAATTAATTTAGATACGTTTATAATGGTTGCAGCAGATTCGACAAGTGCAACCAGAGTGATCTCTGGGGCTAAAGAACTTGGACAATGGGTCAGTTCTGGATCTATGAGGAGTAGAGGTCTTCATAGCATTCTTTGCAACATGAATCATATTGGTCAAGCTCGGTTTTCGGTTTGGCTATAATACATTCTCTACAGAGTCCTACTGTAACCTAGAACTCTTTTGTAGGTTCTCTATTGCTTTATGGTAGTCAAACTCAGGATGGCTGGTATCAAAAGATTCAGTCAAAATTCTCTGCAATTGTTCTTCTTCAGTTTCTGTTAATTGAACTTGGGAAGCTCTCATAATGATATTAACATCATCATATGTATAGTCTTGGTTGGATCAGTCAGTCTTTAACGGTTCTAAAGCATGAGCAAGATCTTCATTACTTTCTTCTAACTGTACCTTTGCCAGTCAGAAAATTAAGCTTTGATTAAGATCATAAGCATGTCCAGTGCTTTGGCTAGATTCCGTATAGTGGCACACTCAGTTCCATAAATTATAGTTTGAATTGTACTCTATATCCTTGGCAGCTTTATAGGCATAAAGGTGTTCGAGTCCACAGAACCATGTATCTTCTTGCATAGAATCAAGATTTATCATTCTGGATCTAATTTCTTGTTCCTCACAGAGCTTATTTTTGGTTAGTGTTCCTCGGCCTTCACTATTAGTAAAAAACTCAATACTTTGGGAGTCATTCTAGTCAAGAGCATGATGAAAATCTTTCCAACATCCCTTGCAAACTAAAGCTTGCTCCAGTGGGCGGATTTCTTCGGGCTTTTGAGGTACTTTACAATGACAACAATAGTTTGTTTGAAGAGGAGAGTGATTGTAACGACGCTGGGCTTCAACTTCTGAAGGTTGACAACTATACACATATCGTTGGTTTTCCAAAATCTGGGTCTTTTGTGGCAGTTAGCTCCAATATGTCCATATTGTCCACATTGGTAGCATTGGTTCTCAGGGCAATCCTTATACAAATGTCCTGGTTGAGCTCAAGTTTTACAAATATTTCTTTTTGGGCCTGCCTAGAACAATAGGTGACAAGATGTCCATGACATCAGTAGCAATAACATTCATTGTTAGGACAGTCAGCATACAAATGATTGTAAGAGGAGCAGCGACCACATTTCTGGGTCGAGGAGGAGGTACTAGGTCTGGGTCTTCGGTTAATGGTTGTCCATCCATTGGGCTCTGGCTCAAGCACATAGATTTCCTTGGGGTTCAAGTATTCCTGTTCAAACTTTTCCAAGTCCTTGTTATCAGTGATAGTGGGTTGGGTTAGTAGCGGTTGATACATTTTGTAAGTGGTAGGAACACATATCTTCTGTTTATTCCATCTAAAAGTATAAGCTTTATTCTTCCAGCTATAGCTAGCATCTACTTTCTGTGACCAGTCATTTCCCAAAAGTAATGAGTAGGAGGAGGCATTCATTATTTCTATATTCAAAGGATAATGATTCCTTCAATTTCTACCAGTAAGTTTTTAACTATTCACAGAAGTTGAACAGAGGATCCAGTAGCTGAAACTATCAGGCAAGTGGAAGGGGCTTCTATTTTTAATTTCAATTCCTTTACAACCTGGTGGGAGATCATACTAACAGCAGCACTGCTATCAATTATAGCATGATAGATTTTCCTTGTAATTTAATATTACACTTAACAGGGGTAGTAAATGTCAGTATCTGTTGGGTTTTGGGTTCATCAGCTAAATAATTAGCAAGAGCCATTCGTATTGACACATTGGCCAAGAAGGTTTCAAACTGTTCATAAGTATAATCATTAGTGGTATCGATGCTATAGACATCACGGGGGTATGGAGTGAAGGGTTGACTCGTGATCTGGATTGGGATCGGTCAGAGGATCGATATCCCTGATTGTCCCTAGGTTGATCTTGGGATTGACTTTGACTTTGGGATCAATTATATCTGGCATAGTTATTATAATTTCGATCTCTGGATCTACTATAGTTTCTGGATCTGAAGTGGTCAGAGGAGTAGTAGTTCCTAGAAGAGTAGTTATTATTCCTGCTTCTGGGTAGATATCCTTGATGGTCCCTTTTATTATCATGGCATCAAGCATGACAATTGAGGATAAAATGTCTCTTTTGTCCACAGTAATAACAGGTGGCATTACCAGCAGCTTTCGGAGACTGGTCCTAGCTTTGGTCTGAAAAGTACGCAGGAGTAGTCAGAGGGCAGTCTGTTTCTCTAGTAAATTAACACTAAGCTTGGCTATTTGTTCAGTGAGTCGATCGATAGCCTGGTTGGTATTATTAGCATTGTGGTCATTGATCATTATTTGTCCTGTTTCCCATTAGTGTGCTTTACCAATGGTATTATTCAAGGTAGTAGGTTCAGAGGCTTGAACATTTACAGCATATTCAGGTTGTAGCCCTTGAATAAAGAATTGGATCATTACACTGGCTGAAAAGACGTTGCCTGGATCTACTCAGCCTTTTAGTTGTTTAAACCAGCTAACATAGGTATCAACTATGTCTGATCCTTGCTTTATTTCGAATAATTGCTTTTGCCAAGCTGCTTTCTGTTTTGTGGTATTAAACTTATTTTTAAAAAGATATGCGAAACTATAAATCCTAATACCATTAACATCCTGGCTGTGCCTTTCACTATTAAAGTGGGTAGGGGCATTGGCAAGACTTGCTAGCCATTCCTGGGCATTATCTTTCATATAAGCGCAGGCGAGTTCTAATTGCTGAGCGGTACTCCAATGGTTAGCCTTGGCAGCTCGTTCAAATTCTTCGATCCAGGTTACTGGGTCTTGGGTGCCATCACCACAGTAGAAGTCAATTTTGAGAAGAGATTTCTCACTTTCCTGTCCCATAGCATTAGCAAGAGCAGTCATAGCTTGGGCAGCATCAGTTAAAGCATTTTTGGCCATATTTTTAACTTCTAATTCTGGTTCTTCGGGTTCTATAATGTGTTGTGATTCTGTGTCTAAATAACTTTCTTCTTCACAAGGTGCTTCTTCCTGTATTTCTTCTTTAGGTAAATCTTTTTCTAAATTTATTTCTTCTTCGAGGGCAACTTGTCAATAAACAGCTTCGTCAGGATATGCTTCAATAATTGGAGGTTCAATAGCAATTGCAAGAGAAGGAGTAATAGCTCAGTGTTTAATTTGAAGAGAAGTTTAGATTGAAGTATTATCAGAGAGGAGATTTGGCTGGGTATAGAATTAGGTAATAACAGGTGTTTGAGGAGCAGGTGCTTTTTGTGGGGTATGTCGAAATGGTGGAAGAGGTATTTTTTGAATAAATCGATATAATTGGTTTTCAGGGTAGTTGGGTATGGGGGTAAGTCATCAAGAGGGACTGCAGTTAGAGGTGAGGTAGGTAAGTCTAAATGATGAGAGAATTGGATTTGAGTAGCCTCTTTTTGTAAGGGGCTAAGGATAGAGAATGTGAAGGTCCCGCTAAGTTTTGTCATCTAAGTCGTCTGGTGCTAAGGCGAATATTGATCATGGGGTAATACTAAATTCTAAGTCGTCACCAAGTTTGTGAATGACAGAGATGAACTGGTTAAAGAAGTCTAGTAGCTGTCTGTGGGCAATTGGTATAGCTTGTGTTACTCCTTCAAGGTAAGTGTCAAAGCATTTCCTTTGAAATTCAAGAGTAAATTTGAACGAAGAGTGTATTGAGTATGGGTTAAGAGAAGGGTAGCAATAATGTCAAGTAGGTTTAACTGATCATTATTGTATCGGCAGCTAAAAACAATATCCCGTCTGCAGCTCTGGAACTATTATAAGTTCATCATTCACAAAGCTCAAAATGGGTAGCAATCGTCTGTTGGGTATAACTATTGGTGTGGTAGATATATTAATATTGGTTCCAAAAAGTTCGAAAAGCTCAATGATAGACTGTAGGTAGAAAACAAGTAGAGCAAGATAAATCGGGATTATTAATTTGCTGAACAGTGGTAGCAAGAGCAGATGGGTAACAAGCGTCGTGGGCTTCAATATGTTGTAAATAGAGTTGGTAGGCTCTATTCATATAAGGTTTAAAAGGTTAGTAGTTCAAAAAATAATGTTCGCTTCAATATGTTCAAAAGGTAAAGGGTTCTGTTGACGATTTCAGCAATAACAGGTTGAGTCTGGATCAAAATAAAATAACAAAAAAAAACAAAAATGCTACAAAAGCAAAGGCTTAAAGTATGCCCTTCAGAATGAATCTCTTTTAATCCAACAGGAAAACACAGTACTACAAAAGCAAAAGGCTTTAAGTATGCTCTTCCGAATGAATCTTTTTCAATCTGACAGGAAAAAACAGTGCTACAAAAGCAAGAGGCTTCAAGTATGCCCTTCTGAACGAATCTTTTTCAATTTGACAAAAAACTAATAAATAATCAACTAGAAGGAGAAAAGGGGAAAGAAGAGGAATAGAGAGTATACTAGTGGCAGAGGGTGGTTCTAGTGTTCTGGCTGCTTTAAATGATTTCTGCCAGAAGGCACCAAAATGTTACAAGCAATTATTGCCTTCAATATAGTATTTGCAATACAGCACACGGCAACAGGGATCTTATAAGGGTCAGAGAAGATATGAAGCAGTGTGTAAGTGGAATATTACTTCACTAAGGTGGTTCAATATATATATTTATTGATTTACAGCAAGTATTTATTGGACAAAGATATATTTTATTTATTTAACAATTTTATTCAAGAGATATAATTATTCTGAATTATTGAGAAGAAAGGGGAATCTGAGTCTAGTGTGTAGAAGAGAAAAAGCTAGGATTTATATATCTTTTTACACTAATAGTAGAAGCAGTTAATGGGAGTGGTAATAGTAATAGTAGTAGCAGCAGTAGTGGTAGTGGTAGTGGTACTTGTGCTTCTAACCATAATAATAATAATACTAATAACGATAATAAAATAATAATAACATATACAATAATAATAATATAAAACTAATAGTAATCTAATAACTAAAATTCATTCTATAACACTACTTCCAAATGTCTTATCCAATAAATCAAATCAAAATTCTAATTTATTAAAAATTAACCATATGAGTTGCTATGATAAAACATCTTCTTTAATATAATTGAAATTATATATATAATTAATACCAGAAATCTAGTACAAACTTCAAAATGTATAGTTTACAAACTGGCTATATACAAAATCTTGTATACTACTGGATAGCATGTTCAAATATTCAAATATAATCATTTTAATTTGTATATTAAAAAATATATATATGATTGTTTTTTACAAGATATGAAATTTTTATCTCTTAAATCATCTAGCAAATAAATTTGCTTGCTAGAATTTTTTTTTATATTTTTTTAAAATTACTTAAAATTTTATTAAAGATAAGACTCCTTTTTCTAAGCTAAAATAAAAATTTAACATTTGTTAATTAGTATTTATTAAAATTTTTATAATAATATATATAAGTTTTTTAATAATTTAGTTTATTTTTGATTCATTCTAAAATTTTACTATAAAATTTTTTCAAAAAATTTTTAAAAACTTCAAATTTTTATATGTTATTGAGAAAAAAATTTTTTTTACTACTAGTAGAAGTTGAAATTTTAATTATAAACTAACAAAAATTTTTATAAATTATACAATTTGATAGATTCTACAATTTTTATTATGAATATAGAATACTTATTCTTAATAATTTAAAAAGTTTGTTATATACTAAAAATAAATTTTTTAAAAATTTTAATTTTTGTAAAATTTTACTTTTTTTAGTTTATACGAACTTTATTTTTTTTCTAATAATTTAAAAATTAAATATACTAAAATATAATTTTTAATTATAGTTTTAATTTAAAAAAATTTTTTTAAAAAAATATTAAGATTTGATAAAAATAGATCAGAAGCAATATTTAAAAATTTAAAAAAAATTCTAGTAGAAAAATTTAACTGCTAAAATGAATAGTTTAAAGGATACTATCTTACTAGTAGTTAATTTGATAAAACTTGTAGCTGTGCATAGCTTTTAAGTAATATACCTGTTATACTTTACTATCTTTAGTAAAAAAATATAGCTTAATATATTAACAGGTTTCTAAACTTGATTCATTGTTTTATATATATAAAAACTGGTTTCTAATAGTCTGATATACATGAATATACTTGAAAATATATGCATATTTGTTGATATAAATCTATATTTTTATACTGTATTATAGATCAAATGAACACTTATGAGCCAAAAAATGATTTGGCTTATTTGAATCTGCAATTATTGCAGTTTGCAAATTGATCAAATTTGTAGATTGCTATACAACTATACAATCTTTGTCCTATTGTGTAATATGTTTTTGGCCAAAATTCAATATTAATATATTATTTTTATAAAATTTGTTAGCTATATCTATGCTTATCAAAAAATTATTGGACAATTGTTCAACTATTTAAAAATCAAATAATTGTTCGCTATATCTATGCTTATCAAAATATTATTGGACAATTGTTCAACTATTTAAAAATCAAATAATTGTTCAAGTAATTGTATTAGTATACAACAATCTACAAATTTGATCAAAAGTCATACTATAGACATATAAAATATTGAAAATAAATTTTCTAAATTTTTTTAAATTTTTGTACTTAATCTCAAGATTACCAAATTTTTAAATTTAACCAAATTTTTCAAAATTTTTGCTGATTTTTTAGAGTTATATATGGTCTGACCAATAAAAACAGACATATATATATATAATTAGACTAATAAAATATCTGATTTTAGTGGCAATAAATTTTAAAATAATAGACAGAGTTTAAGTAAAAATTTATTTTAATTAGTACAAATAAGTATTTAATAATAGACAAAAATTGTTGAATATGTAATTTAAAAATAAACATGTGCATGAAGCAGCATGTATTGTTTGTTATTTGCCAAATTACTATATTTGTTATATTGCTTATATTATAATATATAAAATATCTGATTTTATTGGCAATAAATTTTAAAATAATAGACAGAGTTTAAGTAAAAATTTATTTTAATTAGTACAAATAAGTATTTAATAATAGACAAAAATTGTTGAATATGTAATTTAAAAATAAACATGTGCATGAAGCAGCATGTATTGTTTGTTATTTGCCAAATTACTATATTTGTTATATTGCTTATATTATAATATATAAAAAAATAACAAGAAATAATTTTATGATTCTATAAGTTTTGCCAGATAATACTATAATAAATTTTATTAAAAAAACAAATTTTTTTGCAATTTTAAGTACTGGTATTAAAAAATTTTTATTCAAATTTTTCCAAATATTTGCTAATATCCAAATAAAGATTTATAATTTGATATTCAAAATTTTACATATTTTTGAGTTATACCAATTTGCAATCCATAATAATTCTATAATTGAATAATCTAAATTTATGATTAAAAGATTAATATTTTGCAAGAAATGTTTTTTGTAAGAATATAGATAATTTTATTAACAAAATTCTAAGTTATATACATTTTTTTTTTTATATTATACCTGTTTATATATTTTAATTGGCTTGAAATCGTAAAAATTTTATATAGAGGTTAATTAGAAAATAGTATTTCTTCTAAATATCTGGATTAAAAGATAGAGAATATTTGATCAAAAACTTGGTTTGAGTATAAAAACAACTATTTAATTATAGCAACAAACTATTGATATATAGAATCTTTGCTTAAAAAATCAAGTTATCAAATATAGTAAAATATATGTTTAATAACTTGATTTTTAAAGCAAAAACTATATATATACAGTATCAAAGAACTTTAAAGTAAATAATTTATTATTATTAGTTATTCATTAATTTCAAAAAAAAATCCATCAACTTCTAACTAAACTTCTATTTCTATTTATGCTAACCCTTTACTAATCTCTTTACTCTTTACTAATCCATCTTATATATATTTATTCAACTAATCAAATAAACTGCTATATTATAATTATATTACAGATTACATAATCTAAACTAGCCTCTATTAATTTATTGCATTATTTTCAATTCACATAGTCTAATCATTTTATTTGTATTATCTACTAAGTTATATATGCTATTACAAATAAAAGCTTGTAGTTCTAAACCTAAGTATAATCACAAAAAAGTGCTTGAATTGTCTAACTGACTTAATTTGCAGCTATCTTATTGAGTTATTCTGTGACAATTTTAAAAATTCATAGTATGAAATACAGATATAACCTTTAGCCAATTAGCATAGATTTGCCTTGGCAAGCCTGTCAATAAAGTGACAGGGATACAAAATTAGATAGTTCTATTGAATTATACATTTAATTATAGTTTTGTATATAGTTCTTGCTATGAGATACAGATTGTAATTATATATGATTAGTAAATGCATAAGTTATTGTGAAAGATAAAATTGTTTTCAAGAATATTTAAAGGCCTTTTGTTAGTAGAAAAGGTTAACTTTTTTTGTGTTATTGCTCACTTTGTAGTGAAAACTGCTCTATTGTTCTTTTAGTGACTTCTAGACTAAGAGCAATTTATTTTGTAATTAGATATGGTATTTACAACATAGCATTTACAATTGTAGTACAAGATTCTTTTGTTTGTGATTAGCTCTGCATTTTTAAAAACAATACAAAGGTATCATGTTTGACAATTAGGTTCTATAGCCAATAGCAGTACAAGGATTTTATATTTGGTAATTAGAAATTATTGCTATAATAGTAGTACAAAAACCTCATGCTTGATAATTAAGCTCACAATTGTGATAGCATTACAAGAATTTTATATCTGGTTATTAGTCAAGCATCTTATAAAATTGATTAAAGTCTATAGTTGTAATAGTAGTACAAAGATCTAATATTTGATGATTAGGCTCTATAGCTATAGTAGTAGTACAAGAGCCTTATATTGGGCCCATGTTTAATTACTAGCCAAAGCCTTATAATATTGTTTAAACTTTGTAACTAAAAAGCCTAATTAAAAAAATTTATATTTATAAAAAAAATTTGGGTTGCCAGATTATATGGGCCCTCAAAAGTAGAAACCAGGGAATTGGCCAATCACGGGTTTTGAGAAAATCAGCAAAAACAATTTTGTTACACAAAATTAAAACAATCTAAAAATAGGTTATTCATGATTAACAAACCTGTTTAAACAGGATTATTAGATCTGTAGATTTGTGTTACTATCGGTAAATCTCGGTAAATCTATTTTTAGATTATAGCGTCAAAAGCTTTTAACCGTTGTATTGCAAAAATTTATTAAGTGATCAGACTTTCATTATTAAGTAAAAAAGATCGGGCCTAAAATTTTACACCTGATCAATCAAACAGGTCAATTTTCAAAAAATAGTCAAATTCTCTGGTTTCTACTTTTGAGGGCCCATATAGTTATTTTCAATATTATAAAAACCAAAAAATTTTTTCATATAGTCTTGGTTTGTTTAAATTTCTATTATTAGTTTTATTATAAATAGACTTTATTTATATTATTTAGTTTTTTTTATAAATAGAGTTTATATTATTTTATATATATATTTTGGTTTTATTTTTTTATATTTAATTTTTTATATTTTTATTATATTACTATATATAATTAAGATTTTTTTCTTATATTTTAATTTAAAGCTTTTTATTATAATTATATATAATTACAAAAATTTAAATAAATTTATTATTAAATAAAAATTTTTATTATATTTTATAAAAGAAAATTTATTAGTTTACTTATAGTACTATTTGACCAAATTGGCCAGGACAAATCCTTTGACCAGACTAGTCAAATTAGTCAAATTGGTTAGATCAAATGGTCAAATTGGTCTGGCCTGCCCAACACTATATGTAATATACTAATTAAACCAATTTTTATAAAAAAAAGTTAATTTTACCAGTATGATCAAGTTTCTTGTGTAACATGAAATGTGGTAGGGATGGTTTACTACGACTTTTTTGATGTTGCTTATCCTGATTTTTGCAAAATTATTTTTTAATGGTTTTCATTTATTCGTTTTTGGGAGGTGTTGAAATTTTTACTTATCATACATATGTATATGTAATATGTATAATTTCGCTCATAATGATGCAGGACTGGCATCACTGATTATAATTATTAATTACGGAATTCATTAATAAGCATTTATGGTAGCGATGCTAGCTCTGTATGGATTATGATTATCAATAAGTTATCGAAACTGTAATTGTTGCGACATTTTGATCGTTGCATGTTATTGATCGTCATGTTTTGTGATCGATTTGTAAATTAATGAATGGTTAATTCTTGGTTACAGTTGGTACTGGTACGATCACGTATCTTGAGTAATATGAAATGTGGGATGGTTTCCTTGATGTCGCTTATGCTGATTCTTGAGAAATCTTATTTTGGCAAATATTATGATTTTTGTTTTTTCTATTTTGAGAAGAGGTTGTTATTGGTCATTTGGGAAGGTTATGTATATGCTGTATATACGCTTCGTATATACTCATGTAAATATATATATGTATGAACGTAGTGTGTTCGTGCAAGAATTATGATAAAGTGTGTGTCATTATGTGAATTCCTATTTGAACGTATGTGCATCATTGTGTGATCATGTTTTACTAAACTATGATCATATTTTCGGCTATGTAGTTATGATTTTAAAGTGCGTCATTATATATGATTAAATTTTACCGTTGTAAAGGTATGTTGTGTTGGAAAAAATAAATTATGAAAATTATATTAGATAAATATATAAAGTCGAAGTGCTTGCATAAGTATGATTGAAAAAAAGGATGATGGTTTAAAATATATTGATTGTTGCGAGTATTTTATGACGAAATTCCCAGTTTCAATTAAAGTGTGAGGTGCTTTTTGAAATTATACCTGCTTAATGTTACTAATTGATGCATGCATTAGAATCCTGATATGTATATGTGTGTCATTCATACGATCTTTATGGTAATATTTTTGATTATGTCAATCACTATGACTATATTTTTTGATCACTACAATTCCGTTGAAGTATGCTTGGGACCTATCAGTTATAACTCGTAATATAAATTTATGATAATTCCTGAACTATACGATTAGCCGTGATTTTAAATTAAATATTATCGCTTGCTTAAACAATAATGATTAATACTTGACTATGTGAGTATAATTTTTGTAGTTGTTTTGATATTATAAAATATGAGGTGTTAATTTCTGGTTTATTAGAGATGGTTCTGAAATTATTAATAATCATAGATTAAAACGTAAATAGCAAAAAGCTGTTAGGCGAGCAAATGCAGATTATCACCAACGTGAATAAGAGCAACAACGTAGATGACGAGAAATTCAACATGGAAAAAGACAAAAAATTTGTATTGAAAAGGATACCCAGGCAATTGAAGCGTGTGTTCCATTACGCGTCTTGGAGATGGACAATGAATTCGGTATATTGAGTGAAAAGTATGCAAACTGGCCACAGCTAGTTGACAAGGTCATAGCGAATAATGTGTTAGATAAATTTCGCGAAAACACTAGTTGTGATTCGCTTAGGGAATTAAGTTGTGCAATCTGTTCTGGTTTGTTTCAGCATACAAACTTAACTATTATTTCGCTACAAGAAATACACTTAACTTTACTAGAAGCGAATAAATATTTAAAAAATTTGCTTTTTGAGATTGATTTTACGTATGGACACCCATATATAGACAAAAGTGATCATAAAATTTTGTTAGACAGAGATGGATTTGTTAAGGAAAACATGAATGAAGAGAATGGAAATTTGTTCAAAATACGAGTATGTGATAATTGTAAACGATCGTTAAGGGCGAACACTACACTGGTATTTTTATTAGCGAATATGTGGATCAGAACAACCCCGCAATGTCTTCAAGGATTAACAATACTGGAACAACTTTTGATATCTGCGGGTTACATATGTATAAACATTATTCAGCTCACTAATCAGAGACATACACACTATAAACTGAAGGGTCATGTAATTACATTTACGCAGGAACTGATGTCTCTTTTTACAATCTTACCTTTACCTGTATACTGATTATGTGATTATTTGAAAGTTGTATTTGTCGGACAACAGCCATCAGAAAATCAACTAAAAAAAATACTATGCGTGAGAAAAAATAAGATCGCGAAAGCTTTAGAATGGTTAATAAATCACAACGTCCTTTATAAAAACATTAAACTCGATAGAGCAACGTTGGAATCTTTACCTGAAAACGAAATACCGGCTTCATTACTGGCAACGACTGTAATAGTTGATATTGATCCTAAAAAGGTACAATATTATACTGGATATGTTACAGACCCAATAATTGAAGAAAGTGAAGATAGTGATACAGATAATATAGATGATGAAAAATTAAGCAATGAACAAAATACGTCTCAGTGGCATAATCCTGTTGATGATTTGGCTGAACTGAGAAATTCGGGTATGATGTATAATAATAACACACTCGTCTCTGAACAAGAGCGTTCTCTAAGATTATTAAAGAAAATAATTTAGGAATCAGATAATGGTAAAAAAGATTGTCCTAATATTATCTTAATGCCTCATTCAAATGTACCTAAAAATGAATATGTAGACCCAACACTTTTACCTGCTGCAATTTTTACGTTGTTTCCTTACGGAATTAGTAGTTATAAAGATACTCTACGCAAATAGAATGTACCGTTTAAACAATACATTAAACATTTGCTATGTCATCGAGATCCCAAATTTAGAAATCATTATTCATTTATTTTTACCGCATTCGATATATTATGAAGAAGAAAAATCGCATTAGGATCATGTTTGATGGCGAAACGAGCGAGTTTTGAATGATCGGCTGAACTAATTTCAAAACTTACATCGAGAGATATGGAAATTGCAATCGAAGAAGAAATGAATAAACGAACAATAACGAATAAAGCAGTGTTAGAATTATTAAAAAATGTAAATACTGTAGGTGGAAAGATTATGGGTTCGCATCAGTCACAGAGCCTTCTACATAATGAAATTCGTGCTGTAATAATGCAGGATGGCTTGTCTTCATTATTTGTAACCATTAATCCTGCAGATTTTCACAGTTCAATTATGATAATATATGCGGGAAAGGAAGTTAATATCAATACTTTACTTCCAGAAAACTTTCCAACTGTAACGGAAAGAGCTAAGCTAGCTCACCTCAATCCAACTGCCATAGCGAAGTATTTTAATATTGTAGTAGAGAACATAATTGAGTTTATTCTTGTTTACAAGAAACCGGATGGTGGCGTATTGGGTGAAATAAAAAATTATTATGCAGTCATAGAATACCAGAATCGTGGTACGCCTTACTGTTATATGTTAATATGGCTTCGAGGTGCTCTTAATCCTATTGAACTGCGAGATCATCTTAGATTCAAGGATTTTAGAGAACGATTGATGATATATTTAAATGAAATTATCAAGAAAGACCTTAGTTATCTTCTTTCAAGTAACGAGCACTTAACAGATGAAATGCTAAATAAGGAATTCAAAACTCCAAAAACTAATTTAGAGAAAAAAATGCACCCGTCACTCTTACAAATTCCAGACCCAAGATCTCCAGATTTCAATCAACAATTTTGTCATGACATTCTTAGAATTGCAAAACGCACACTGTATCATAGATATACTAAATCATGTAAGAAATACTACCGGGGCAGAGTATCTAATTGTTGTTTTGATTTTCTCTGTGAATTAGTAGATGCACCCAGAAAAGTTTATCCCGAACTTGGAATTGTTGCTCTTCAGCATTGCAATGCATATATTAATAATCATAATCCGTATATAACTGCTAGCTGCCATGGGAATAATAATATCAGATTTGTTGCAACTGTTAAACTAGCACTCGCACATATTTACTATATTATGGATTATATAACAAAAACTAATACGAAAATGCACAATTCATTTCTTATGTGTGCCATAACTTTAAGTTCATTACTGATACGTCGAATTCAGATAATCTATCAAATGAATTTATATCAAGATCACAAAAACTTGTTGTAAAATGTCTTAACAAACTTGTGGGACAAACGGAAATGACTGGTCCTCAGGTATCAGCATATCTGTTAGATCTTAAAGATCATTACACATCTAATAAATTTGTTACAGCATATATAAGTTCTTTTGAAAAATATCTTAAATCAAATCACCCTATTGAGAAATTATCTGAAACAATTACTATAGAAAATTCGAGTACCGATAGCAGTGAGGATAAAATAAGCCAAGAAAGTAATAATGAAGATAATTTTGCAAACGATGAGATGTTTGTAATGGTAAACTTGGGTAAACAAATAAATGCAATAAATTTACGAATAGACTATATGTATGTACCATGGCGAACAATTAAAAAACATGTGTCTATTTGACTATATAGCAACGATTCATAAAACAAAAATTAATAGTACTGAATTAGACAAGTTAAATAGACAAGAAAATTGTGAAGGACATGCAACAAGGGTAGATCGGTTCTTATTTTTAGGTAGAGAAAAAAAATGCGATGAAACTTGTGATCATAGTATAATACATCCACAACATGCAATACATATACAAATCCATTGGACCCGTGAAAATGAAAGGATACCTATACTGTGTGGAAAAAGTATACCACGTAAAGATGATTTAAAAAATGCAGAACGATATGGACTCTGTATCCTTTTCTTGTTTAAACAATGAACTACTGTAAGTAATCTGATGACTGGATACGACTTGTGGCGTGATGCCTGTAATGCTTTCTTACAAAGTTCGGACTTATTCACGTGATTACGGTTTGTAATTGATAACATTGAACTACTGCATCGATGCAAGGAAGAAACTATTTTAGATCATCAATTGCGCCAAATGGCCTACAAAAACCCTGAGATTGCCAAAATCCAACGAATAGAAAGACTGTGCCAGGTTATGACAATACTAGTGATGCAGAAATACTAAATGACCAAGATAACTTTGATACTGATAACTTAGTTTTGTTAGATCCGTATAAAATTATATGTTCTGGGCTATATAATACTAAGTTTGTTGATGACGCTATGCTTTATTTATATTTAAAAGACAAATTTAATGATAAAAAAGAAGGAAAACTAAACCTTCAAAGAAAATTTAATACTATGAATTGTAATAATAAGGAACATATACGATCTTCTTGCGAAAATGATAGTAATTTGGTTAAAACGTGGCAAAAAACAATAGAGTTGAGGAAAAAAAGAGACCAAATAAATACAGATATGGTTTCTGAAGAAAAATGCTGCTCAGAACCTTGTACTTATACACCTAACAAGAAAAAACTAAATATTCTACGATCAAAATTTCAAAAAATTTCAGCTAATCTAAACAATGAACAAAAAAAAGCTTTCATGCTTGTCTGTAATCACTGCGAACAAACTTACACTGATAATCCTAATAAACCACCTCAATTATTAATGTATTTGGGTGGTGCAAGAGGTACAGGAAAATCGAAAGTTATCAAAGCTATTAAAGAATACTTAGATCTAATAGACCAAAATCGTTCTCTTGCCATTTGTGCGCCAACTGGTGTTGCCGTTTCGAATATCAGTGGCTGTACTCTTTATTCTCTGTGTGGATTCGGATTTGATGATAATAATGACAGTAATAAGTATAAATTTTCACAAGGAATATCGAAAAAAATACTGCAAGAACGTTGGATAAATATTAAGTATCTTATTATAGACGAAGTTTCAATGATGGGACAAAAACTTATAACATGACTACATGCATGCATTAAAGAAGCAAAAAAATTTCAAGATGACACTATACCATTTGCAAACGTAAATGTAATTTTGTTGGAAATTTCTTACAACTCCCACCAGTACTCGATCAACCTTTATACCAGTCTAGTAGAGTTGAGCAAATGTAAATTCACAAATGCGAAATACAAACCTAAGCAATACTCGGATGCTAGTTGATCTCAATGGTAGAGAACTATGGAAATTGGCAAAGCATGTGATTATTCTAGAAAAACAAATGCGTCAAAATGATGACCTGATATACGCATCTACTTTACTGAAACTTAAAAAAAAAAGTATATATGTTTTTATAATAAAATAATAATATTTTGAAAATATAATAAAAATGCTTTTAAATAAAAAAATATTTTAATAATGTTTTTATAATATATTAATAATATAATAAAAATTTTAAAAATAAAATAAAAATTTAAATCTGTTTCAAAAATATTATAAAATTATTATAAAAACATTATTATTATATTTTAAAAATAGTTTAAAATAAATTGTTTAAAAATATTTTAAAATTTATTTTAATATTATTAAAAATATTATAAAAACATTATTGCTATATTTTAAAAATACTTTAAAATAAATTTTTTAAAACTGTTTTTAAAGCATTATTTTAATATTATCAAAATTATTATAAAAACATTCTTATTATATTTAAAAATAACTTTAAATAAAGTTTTAAAAATGGTTTTAAAACATTATTTTAATATATTAAAAATATCATAAAAACATTATTATTATATTTTAAAAATAGTTTAAAATAAGCTTTTTAAAAATGTTTTTAAAACATTATTTTAATATTATCAAAATTATTATAAAAACATTATTATTATTATTTAAAAATAACTTAAAATAAACTTTTAAAAATGTTTTTAATACATTATTAAAAATATTGTAAAAATATTATTATTATATTTTAAAAAAAAATTTAAATAATTTTTTTAAAATATTTTTAAAACATTATTTTAATATTATTAAAAATATTATAAAAACATTATTATTATATTTTAAAAATATATTAAAATAAGTTTTTTAAAAATATTTTTTAAACCAAAATTATTTTTAAAAAATGCTTATATCTCGTAATTTTGCTTATGAAACCATCCTTCGTATTTTAACAAAAAATCTTTTTTGCAAGATTTTGGGGTAAACACATTTGTCTAAATCATTATATTATTGATTTGTTTTATTTATATTATATTTAATATTATAAAATATATTATAATATAATATATTTATATAATATAAATATTTATATTATACTATAAATATGAAATTTATTTAGTTTAATAATGTTTTAAAAATGTTTTTATTAATATTACTAAAACAGTTTTAATATATATTATTTATATTATTATTATTAACTTATAACTAGTAATTATTATGTTTTTTAAAATATAATAAAAACATAATAGATATATAATCATAATATTTTTAATTTTTTTATAGTTTCAGTAAAGTATATTAAATAATTTACAACATGGTTATCTAATACCAATGCAATATGAAACTCTTCAAAATTGTGTAATGACGGAAGATAAAATAAATTTACCAGAATGGAAAGATGCTGTGTTTTTAGTTTGAAAGAATGATTTACGTGTTCAAATCAATTTTGAAGCCACAATAGAACATGCCAGATACCATAATCAGCCAGTATATTATATATATGCTAAAGATACGTATAAAAACAAACCAGTTTATGGCAATATACGGCAAAGATTTTTAAGTGTATCAGATACTAAATCAAATCCTCTGTGTGGTATACTACTGCTATCAATAGGTATGAAGGTGGCGCTAACAATCAATATTTGCACCAATGATAGTATGGTGAATGGAGCTCAAGGTATAATTCGCAAGATTGTATATGATATTGAATCGTCAGTAGAAGAAAGTACAAACACTAATGGAGAAAGAGCTGTTACCTTTAACAAATCTCCAAAATATGTAATAATAGAACTCTTGAATCACAAGCCAGGCTCATATGATAACCTTCCTCCAAATAATGTACCGATATATCTGATTAAACGAAAATATAAATATATGCATAAAATAAAGAATGGAATGAATATAACTCGAGAATTTTAGAGAACTCAATTACCTATAACTCCCGCCTTTGCAATTATGGAATTCAAGTGGCAAGGCACTATATTAAAAAAGGCAATTATTGATCTGAATGGTGGAAAAACGAGAGCTGGTACCTATGTAATGTTATCTCGAGTATGAAAATTAGAAGATATCATGTTACTTAGACCTTTTGACTGAACTAAACTTAACGTGGCAATTGATCCAGATCTTAGAAAAGAACTTGACTGTTTTAAAAAATGTTCAGAAATAACTGAAAATTTATTCCAAACAGGATGCCATGATTATATGGAACTAATGTAACACTCGGAACAAATATGGACAAATTAGCGAAAATACTCTTCAAACTCAAAAATGATACTCCGTTCGAATAACGATATTCCATCTTTCATAAAATTTTATTGAGTAGTACTTCTGAAAAGTACAGCTAAATTTAGAACCATTAAATAAATTATATAACGTTATACATAACACACCATAACAATATAAAAACTAATTAAATAACATTTTATATGCAAAAATAATAAAAAGTTACTTCAAACTATACTAAATCAAGTTAAATACACATAGATTAACTAAGAAACTCATTGCTTATTCTAACCTGCAAAATCAAACTTATCTTCATTCTTGCTAATTACAAATCTCAGTACCAATAATACTACCACTACAAGTAATACTACACTAATAATTGTTGATTCGAATACCTTATAATTAATCCTAACTATTTAACTGTTAAACACATACTACTCGAAACGGATTAATAATCAGACCAAATTTCTATACTAAACACTTTGAAACTGCTAAATTGAATAATATAAGAAAGTTGATGCACCTAATACTTTGAATTTACTGCAAATAATAATAATACATCGTTATCAAATGCTTAACATGCAACAAATCTACAACCCACGCAAGCTGATAACATTTAGGCTATTATATACAAAGAAAATATCGAAACGTACTTATTGCATATTTGTATTTACTTAAAATATATCATATAAAAAAAAAATAAACTATAGAACAAAACAATTTCATGCTATTAGCGTATTTAAGCATTTAAACCTGACGTCTCAAATTATGCACTACAGGTTGTATCGCCTTTCTTTTCCCTTCTCTTTGTTTTCGACTATAATACTATTTTCAGATTCACTGTTACTATCTCCATATCCCTTATCATCTTTAACTGTCTGACTACAACTACTATAACCAATATCAACTTTTCTAATATAATCATCATCATCTGCATCTTCAACTTTTGTATGTCTTGAACAAGAGCTATCAATAACTGGATCTGCCAAATGTTTGTCTGCTTCAGCCAAAAACGGCTGAGATGACTTTCTATTAGAATTCTGATGAGCAGTTAAGAGCTTCGATCGAACGGATCTGTACACCTCAGATGTAGTTTGCGAACTACTCAAGTTGGAAGCTTTTCTTTTAACTGCAGAATTGAACTCGACAAAAGAAACATAAGCAGCATAAACGTAAAGATCCTCTTGAATAACTTCTATGTGCCCAACGATAAAAAGTATCGATTCGTTTGGACAAAGAGAACTCATTAAATACTTAAATTGACTACTATTACACGGAAATACAACATGGATAACGAAACTGTAATTCTTGCCAGCATAATTATTAACCGATAACTTAAACATCGCACTTTCACCATCAATCTCCTCTGGAATATCTTGAGCTACTCCTACTAACGAAGCTTTTAAAAGACATCTATTTGAACCAATATCTCTTCGAATTGCGAGATGGGTTGATGACGTAACCATCATCTAAGTTTAATAATTGATTCTAACATACAATATTTAAATATAAACAAACTTACTTTTATCTCGGTTTACCATTATACGTTCTGGGCACAACTTTTCCAAAACGCTATAGTATTCACTTTTTACAAAGACAGCTTGAACGTTAGGATCCCTCTCGAATTTGTTAACTGGAACAAAAAAAGTAACTTCCATTTCGTGGTCTTCACTCTTAACAGGGTAAACACCCAACGCCCATACAACGATAAAATCTGACTCGTCTTTACTAGTTTCTCAAACCTGAATAGTTTTTATAATCATATCAATACTATACGGCATTATGAATCACTAAAAAAAAAATGTCCATAATCAAACCCTTTATATTCGCTTAGGTATCGTTACAGTTAATTTTTCTCAAAAACATCTGAACAAATATTAAATCAGAATGATCTAACAAAAAAAGATTAATTTTCCCATATAAACACTCATTAACTACTAATACAAATACGGCTAAAAAAAAAGTAACATGATAAATATGTAATAAATCAGACCAATTTACACATTTTTGGCATCATCACGATTAAAATTTCCCAGGAACATGACATGCAAGAACTGATCAAAAATGATCTAATAAAAAGAATAAAAAAACACTAAATTCATTTAATATGAAGATCGTGCTTTTTATCTTTTATGTTAGAACATTTCAACTTAATGCGGCAATAGAATGTTCCTGGAAATTCTAACTCTGATAATGCTAAAACATGCAAATTGAATTGATTTATTACATATTTATCACATCGTTTTTTTTTGTCATCTTTATATCAATATTTATCAACTTCTGATATGCATGGACATAAGAACCATAACCTGAAATAACACCCATTCAGATTATTTACACATTAACCTCGGTTAAAATTAGTTTTTACATTATAATTCTTAACAAACCGCACCTCTAATTAAGAATAAATCCGTCTGATATTCGAACGAATAACGATTTGCATATTAAAAACTTAAAAATATAATACATAAAAAAATTAAAAACTCATTACCTATCACATAATATTGCTTTACACATCTATACGTAATACTTTACACCAATAAACAAACATTAACACGAATACAAAAAAAAAAAAATCTCAACAAACATATAGTAAAACAAACTAATTACACGCCTATACAATCAAACTTACATTTTCGTTATCCAAAAATTTTTGTATAAAGTCTTTCTATAACTATCTAATCGATTCAATAAAGATATTTTTTTTATATTTTAACTAAACAAATAAATAAAACTAAAAAAAAAAAACTTAAAAAAATTTAAACAAATAATCAAAAAAATTTCGCTCGAATGATTTAAACAAAAATATAAAACAATAATATAATGTATAACCTAATTACACGTACATACATATATATAAACCTTAATTAAAACTTAATCAATTTTTCAACCAATATATTTTACCCGAAAAAATCTTAACTTACCCTATAAAACTGAAAACCTTCAAAACTAACTTTACTTCAAAAATATATAAAATTACCTTACACATAAAACAATATATATATATATATATAAATTTCGTATCACTTATTATAAAGTTTGTTAATTGACAAATTTTAATAATCAATATGTTTAAAAACAACGCAAAACATTTATATAAATACAATAAACTAATTTCACGAATGCTGATCGTACTGGTCCTGTGCCGCGCCACATGCTGCGCAGCTACCTTATTACTTATGGTTAGGGTAAGGGTAGATTTGGAGAATGGAATAAGATATAGTTTATACCAAAATTTTGCAAAAAAATTTTTTAGTTAGATACCAAAAGTGGTTTTATAATTGAAATTTTGATATATCAGTATTGTCTATATATACAACTAGTATACAACTAGAAATTGTTTTTATAAAAATTAGCTAAATAATTTTTTGTAAATTTGATTAAATTTATAATTTTAATATAATAAATTTAATAAACTAATTTTAGTCTAATTTCTATATTATATTTAAAATTACTATTTATTTAAAATTGCAACTTTAGATACTTAAAGTTGTGATATCTAAAATTATAATTTTTGATATTTAAAATTGTAACTTTAGACAAGTATTAATTAAAATAAATTGTTGTATTTAAAGTAATTCTTATATCTAAAGTTATAAACTATTTAAAATTAAAATATAGTCAATTAAAATACTATAAAAATTTTTTTTAATATAGTAGAATCTCACATAGTTATATTTGCATCTTGCTATAACTATCTAAATTTTAGTTCTTAATAGTATACTTTTAAAAACTCATTCTTTTCTATATATTTTTTTATAAATAATCTAGATATAATATATAGTACAAAATTATATAATTTTAGTAAAAATTAAAAATTTTAACTAAAGTACATTAAGATATCCTGGATATTTTATAAATTTTTTTAGATATTTTGTATTAGATTCTAGATCTTTTAAACAATATTCTATAGCATACCATATATTAAGTTTTGCTTATATTAGTAACAATTTTACAATAGATATATAAATTTTTAAATTTTAGTATATAACTATTGTAAAATTTTACTATATAAAATTATTCCTTGTATTGTAGTAAGACACAGGCAAATTTGCCTGCATTTTTGCACATTTTTTAGCTCTGATTTACTTTTTAAAATGCCAAAATATTTAAATAAAAATTTGTACAATAATATTTGAAAATAAGAATTACTTTTTTGCAAACTTAGTTTTGATATTATAAGAAAAAAATTAAGGTTATATATAAGCTGAAAATAGACAACTTTGAAAAAAATTTTTTTTAAAAAAATTTTATCACAATTTCTTTGCAAACTCATTTAGTTTTAGTTTTAAAACTATAGTTTTTAAGACAATATTATAGTTTATTTAAAGGATTACAACTTTCATTATTATATTTTTAGTAATTTACTTGTAAAAATTAAAACTTGTATTAGAAGTAAAAATTTTTTTTGTAAACAGAAACATATAAAATTTGAGAAAACTCAAAGAAAATTTTAATAGTAAAAATTTTAATACAAGATTTTTAAACTATTATTACACTAAAGTTTACTAATAATTTTAACAATTTTTATTATAAAGTTGATAAAACAGAACTAAAATTAAGTTTTTTACTTATAAAATATATAGTTAAAATTAATATTTAAAGATTTATTAAAAAATTTTAAATTTTTAAAATGGACACAGGCAAATTTGCTTACATTACAGATTAAGGGATACAAATTTATATAATTAGTTTTTTTATTTTAATTGCATTAGTAGAATAAAAATTTAAAATTTTTTAAATATATTAACCAATAAAATTTTTTACTTATTACTTATAACTAAAGCAAAATTCAATTTATTGTTATATTTACTGGCTAAACTTATATAAAGAAGTACTTTAAACTATATACTATAGTGCACTAACTAAAGTACCTAAAGTACAATACAATTTATTCTAAAAAAAACTTACAAAAGACCTGGGTCTATTTTACTATTACAGGTTTGTATTACAAAAAAAATTTTAATTTGTAATCTATAAGTAAGGAAAAAAGTTTGACTAATAATCAGCAGAGTGAATATTATATCAAAACTATAGATGCTGGTGAAACTAAATCATGCTGGTGAAACTGGTGACTATCTAAAATTTGATTGGCTATTTCATTCACCAGCCAATCAGATTTTGGATAGTCACCAGTTTCACCAAGTTTCACCAAGTTTCACCAGTTTCACCAGCATCTATAATCAAAACAATCAATACCTATAATCTGGAACCAAATTTAAAATTTCTTGATATCTGTCAAGTTAGCATCTTTTGATTTCTAATAAAAAATTGCAAAGAAAAATTTTTCTCTTTCTAATGGTAGTAAAATTATCAAATTGACCTAATAAATTACAAGAAAATGCTATTTTTGTCTTCACAATCATATGAAATTTCTTTGCAAATCTGCAAAGAAATTTCATATAATCATAAAGACAAAAATAGCAATATCTCACGATCTATTGGGTCAATTTTGATAATTTTACTACTATTAGAAAGAAAAAATTTTCTCTGCAATTTTTTATTAGTAATCAAAAGATATTAATTTGAAGATATCAAGAAATTTTAATTTTGGTTCCAGATTATGGGTATTGATTGTTTTAATATAATATGCACTCTGCTAATTATTAGTCAAACTCTTTCCTTTACTTATGGATTATGAATTAAGCATATATATATTCTATATTTATAATAAATAGTTTAAAAATTTAAAAAACTCATATTTAATTAATAGAGATTTTATATTTTGTACAGAATATTTTGCAAGAAAAACATACAATAAGTGAGCACTTTGATTAGTGTATTATAGTATATAAGAACTAGATTTATTATATTTTATTAATTTAAAATTTATAATAGTTATAGACCTATTACTAGAATTGCTAATATTTAGAAGACTATTTTTTTTAATTTAGCAATCTTGCCAATACTATAATTTATTAGATTTTTTATATACATATACTATACAAAATAATAAGTTTTTGCTCTGTTTTCTAAAAGCACAGTATTGACTCATATAGTTGTACAAAAACAACTATATACAATCTGCTATAGTAAATTTTATCTTTAAATTAGTCTTTTTTACTATCAAAAATAAATAATACATACCTATTATATTCTACAGATTAAAGCAATCAAGATTGCTATTTTTTTAAACTTTTTTTTTCTAATTACATATCCAAGCAAGAGGATTCCAACAATCTTTGCATAAAGAGCAGCATGTATTTAAAATCTAGACTAAAAAGAATAAATACTAAAAAAAGAAAAAAACTAATATAAACTAAGCAAAAACCAAAAATATAGTTAATACTCTCCAAACTAGTATACATAGTGAACAGATTTTGTATTAGTTTTAAGAGGTTATCAGATTTGAAATTATTATAAACTATTAAATTCATATGACAGAAACAAATTTGGAGGATCAATTTTTGACTAATATAGCAGATTATTTGTTTTGACAGAATTAGTTTTGAAAGGGTCAACTATATATAAAAAAAAAAAACAAAAAAGATAAAAAAAGTAATAGGCAAAGAAAAATAATCTATAAAAGATACTATTTTGTTTGTGCAAGACTTTAAAAATTATACAATACTAGATAAAGATAATCATATTTACTATATTCCTCTGAAAATAAACATCCCTTTTTTGCTATAAGATTGCTTATTTTTGGGTACAATATCAACTAATAATTTGAATATTTGATATTTATTTGCTTATTTATATTATATAAGAAGTGCTTATTTTTGGGTATATATGAATTGTAGAGGGTGCTTATTTTCGGAGAGTGCTTATTTTTGGAAAAATATAGTAATTTTATTTCTAAATTGTAATAGAGTCAATTATTATATAGAAAATACCAAAATTTTATTTTCTCTTTACTTACAATATATATCATTTATTTATAAATCTTGTATATAGCATTATAACTTTTTTATAATTTGTACTCTAATTTGAAAAAGTAACAATGCTGATTTTTTAAAGAGAGTACATTGAATTTCTACTTTTGGTAAAAATTTTAAAGAAAAGTCCAAGAAGTAAAGTCAAAGAAAAAACCCAATTTGTAAAAAGCTTTTAGAGTTATACTATACTTTATATTATATTTAACCATATTTTAATATTTTCTATTTTTTCTCTGAAATATGACAAAGCTTTAATACTTAAATACTACTTTTTTGCTTGATAGTACTACAGTCTACTTTCAGAAGACTTGCTTATAAGAGTTTGACTCTTTTTTAACTCTATTTTAGTTACAACTATATATATTAAATAGTTTCTGATTTCAATTACTACTAGTAAAGTTTTATTATATTAAATATAATAAAAATATAGTTTTTATAGCTTAGATTTTATTGTAAAAAATTGGCATAAGGAATCATTAGAAAGAGTTGTTTGTATTTAGAAGATTAAAAGTAGTATATTATCTTTATATATTATTTTATATTATATAAAATTTAGATAATAAAATCAACATATTACTAACTATATTATACTATATATTAATTAAAATTTTAATAATAGTTCTATCTATTATATAATAGAAAATTTGTATTATTATAAAAAAATTAAAAATTATATATATCTTTTATTTATACTAATAGCTTAAATATTTAAAAAAAATTGTATTTAATTACTATAAATTTTAATATTCAAACCTCAGATCTAGTTTATAAAGGATCTAATATTTAAAGTTTTTGCATATAATAGTTTACAAAATAGTAAATAAGTTTTTGGATTTGTGGACTTGTTTTGCTAAATAAGCAACTTTTATACTTATTAACTAAATTAATATAAATAAACTTAAATAATAAACTTTGTTAGTTTTTAAATACCTGGTATTTTTATTTGTTAAACAAACTAATATTAATAAATGAGAATTTCTATTTGTGCCCAGTAGATGTATATCCAGTTACATAATATTCATATAAACTAATCTACCTGTACAGATTGACAAATTAAATTACAAGATTAATTTTATATTAAAAGTTTTTATACTATAATATATTTGACTCTTTCCAAACTAGTATGCATAGTGAATAGGTTTTGTATTAGTTTTGAAAGAATATTAGTTATTAGATTTGAAATTATTATCTGTTATAAACTATTAGATTTATTTAACAGAAACAGACTTGGATCAATTTTTAACCAATTATAGCAAGTTATTAGTTTTGACAGGATCAATTTTGGGAGGATTAACTGTATTAGTTTTGAGAAGTTATCAGATTTGAAATTATTATAAACTATTAGATTCATTTAACAGAAACAGACTTGGTGGATTAATTTTTGACTAATTATTCCTTAATCTGTAATGCAGGCAAATTTGCCTGTGTCCATTTTAAAAATTTAAAAATTTTTAATAAAACTTTAAATATTAATTTTAACTATATATTTTCAACTATATATTTTCTAAGTAAAAACTTAATTTTAGTTCTGTTTTATCAACTTTATAATAAAAATTTTTTAAAATTATTAGTAAACTTTAGTGTAATAAAAGGTTAAAAATCTTTTATTGGAATTTTTACTATTAAAATTTTCTTTGAGTTTTCTCCAATTTTATATGTTTCCATTTATAAAAAAATTTTTTACTTCTAATACAAGTTTTAATTTTTACAAATAAATTATGAAAAATATAATAATAAAAGTTGTAATCCTTTAAATAAACTATAATATTGTCTTAAGAACTATAGTTCTAAAACTAAAACTGAATGAGTTTGCAGAGAAATTGTAAAAAAAATTTTTTTAAAAAATTTTTTTCAAAGTTGTCTATTTTTAGCTTATATATAACTTAATTTTTTTTTATAATATCAAACCTAATTTTGCAAAAAAGTAATCCTTATTTTCAAATAATATTGTACAAATTTTATTTAAATATTTTGGCATTTTAAAAAAGCAAATTAGAGCTAAAAAAGTGCAAAAATACAGGCAAATTTGTCTGTATCTTACTACAATTCAAGAAATAGCAGGTTAACAGTTTTGACAGTATCAATTTTGGGTGGGTCAACTGTAGTAGACAGAGTGTTATTTTGAGTTATAGTCCAAATTAAACTCAATTCAGGCTGTAATTCAAAATAATACTTGTATCTACTATTTTGATTTTAAGATATAAAGAATACAATCACAAATATATGCATTTATATAAGAATAATAAGAATTTATTAAATATAATTTTTTATTTTCACCTTTAACTAGCTAGTATTTCTGATCTAATATAGCTACAATCCAATTCTAATATTTTGATTTAATCTCTATTATAATCTCTAATTTATCTATAATACTAAAAACTAAATAATGATAATCAAATAGCAATACAAATTAGCAAAGAATTATTAAACATGACCAGTAAAACAACAGGTGCTAGTAAATCTATAACATAAAAAAAAAACAAAATTAAGGCACCATCAAAATATAATATTGCAAAAGTGAAGCACTAGCAAAATTGATATACAACAAGGCAAGTACTAGAAAATTAAAGCACTAGTAAAGTATTATCAAATACAAAGTATCAGCAAAAATGAAGCACCAACAAAAATTAAAACACAACAAAATTGAAGCACCAGCAAAAATAAAGTACTAGCAATTTGAGCTACTAGCAAAAGCTAAACACTAGCAAAAACAAAGTATTAGCAAAAGTAATACAATAGTAAAATCAAAATATCAGTAAAGCAAAGCAATAGTAAAGAAGAAGTACTAGCAAAAGTAAAGTACTAGCAAAACAAAATATCAACAAAAGCAAAGCAAAGTATCAGCAAAGCAAAAGTGAAGCATTTGTACAATAACAAAAGTGAATTACTATTAAACTCATTAATAAAATAATAAAAAAATTGAAGCATCAACAAACAATGATTTTGCATTAGCAAGAACAAAAAAAGGCAATGTTAACAATATAACAACTGTAACAAATCAATAGTAAAAGTGAACACTGGCAAAAATGAAGCATTAGCAAAAGCAAATTATTAGCAAAAGCTATTAAACTCACTAATAAATAGCAAGAAATTCAAAAGTACTAACAACCAATGATACAGAATTAGCAAGAATAAAATACTATAAAAAAAAACAAAATTGATTAAATAATAGTAAAAATAGAATAAAAATATAAATTATACCAATACAGAAATAAAATACTTATATATATGGTTAATATATATAACTATATTTGTGTAACTGGATATCATACCCTACAGATAAATTTAGTAATAAGCTAAATAAATAATTTGTATTTAATAGCAAATAGATACTTAAAATTTTAATTTGCAAACTTGTTTTGTTTTAATTAAAAATAATTTATTTTATTTGCTAATTAAATTAATATAATAATTTATATAGTAATAAGTAAACACAGTTTACTTTTATTTATATCAATCTATTTAAATTGGTTTAAATTTATATTGATAATATTAACAAAAATGATTATATTAAAAATAATATATAAGAGAGTTTTAATATATAAAAATTTGTAAAAATTCATTTTATAATTTAGATTGATATTAATAAGATTAATATTAATAAAAGTAAACTGTATTTATAATTGTGATTTGTCAAACTTGTTTTGCTAACTTTAATTGTATAAATATATAAATTTTATATTTACTAGCTAAATTAATACAAATAAAATAATTTGAATATCAAGTATTTATATAAATTTTATACTTACTAGCTAAATTAATACAAATAAAATAATCTGGATATAATAATAATTAAGTATTTATAAACTTAATTATTAATTTTTGCTAATTTTAATTTTACTAGTTAATAAATAACCTTTATTTGTTTTTTTTTGCAAGCAATTTCTTTAGTTAAAATAAATTTATTGATTATTATTGTATTAGTACAATATAATTATAAATTGTATAATATGCATGTACAGTAGCTAACAAAAGTAATGCACAATTTTTCAATAAAATAAAATTTTATGATTATTTTATTTTTGCACTATATACATAAAAAAATTTTTTTTATAACTAATTAATATACTGCTGAAAGTACTTGGATATTCAATACTAACATGATTCTTTGCAGCATTGGGCCCATAATTATCTCTTAAAAAAACAGATCAGGGTTCACCCACCCTTTCTTTAAGGCAACTCTGGGATTGTTCACATTTTTTAAAAAGCTTTCAAACGTTTAAATATTGTTTTTCAATGGTTTCTGAATATTTTATTAGATTTTGGTCAGGGGACTTATACTATTCACACCATATTTTAATTTTTTTTGATTTTAAGATATTTATTAGTTTTTTTATAACACAAACATGATACTTATTACATTAAACCACCAATTTATTTTGACCAACAAATGAACATTAAGCACAATTTGGGACAAAATAGTCTTCAAGAACTTTAATATAAAATTTTTATTAATTTTTTTATTTTAATTTTTAAAAAAAATACAATAAATTTTTAATTTTACTTGCAAAACACTCTCCTACTATCATCCAAACCAATCTACTTCTAAATATTAACATAAACTATTTATTTTTATGCATCTTAATCATGTGATCTTATACTTTAACTCGTCAGGTTTGTTTGTCTCCTTCTCTTGTTTTTTTTGTTGAAAAGTAACATCTATTACTTGTACGTGTTTCTGTTTTATTTTTTTTTGCATTAAATTTAGTATTTAGTAATTTTATAATTTATCAAATATGGACTTATTGTTACTATATAAAATTAACCACAAAAAAGAACAGAATCTTAGCTATGAACAACTAACTGTACCAACCTCAGATTGTCAATGGAGTCACACAATAGCTTGTATTCTTTTTTCAATGCTTTTTTTGCTTGTGCAGTCTTTCTTTACTTCTTTAGAACCAGGAAATGCCTGAATAGTAGTTAAATACATATTTTTTTAGTTCTCATATATTTGTTAAGAGACCATCAATATATCATAAAGGCTCATTCTATTTTTTTGTGCAACTTACTAGACAGTCATATTTTGGTATAAATGAGGACAAAACCTTTATTTTATTAGCTATTAGGTATTCGACTTCTTGTAGTAGGCATATGGGCTTTTTTTTGCTCTGTAGTTATTTAAACATCAAGAATAAAGATAAAAAAAAATTTTGCTTCAGAACTCATCAGAAGGGGATAATCACAGCCCTTTTATTTGTTCACATGATTTGATATGCAGATCATATGTTACTTTTGTTGGCTACTGTATATATTAGTATTAGTTTTTTTTATAATAGAAAATTACAATAATAATTTCAGTATGCACCTAACTAAAATTTTTGAATTGCTTAAATTTTGTATAGTGCTTACTGGCTTTAGTACTAGAAATTTACAAAAATATACAGCCTAATTTCTCTAAAGTGCAGCTTACCAGAACTTAAAAAAATTTCTTAGATAAAAAAAATTTTGTACTTAATGAAAACCTGTATTTAGAAAATATAAGTTTATTATAACTTTATATAGCTTGGAACCAAAGCTAAAACCTGCATTTAAAAAGAATTTACTATGACCTGTATTTTGAGATTATGTGCTTAGAGGAACTAGACTATATATATTTAGTTAGAATAAAAGAATCAAAATATTGAGCATGAACCTTAATATACAATAATAATAATATGTATTAATAACTATTTTGAGATAAAACACAAGTTAAAAAAGATCAAAAAAGAGATAAAAAAGAGTAATAGGTTCTGTAAAAATAGCTGTGGGAATAGAAAAGATTCAATACACTTAATCAAGATTATTGCAGATATAATTTGTAATATCTTTTGCTTATAGAGATACTAACTTAATTAGGAATACAATAAGGATTTTGAGAAGTGCAAATATGATTCAAATACTAGTTCAATTCTGATAACCTCAATTCTTGACTTTAAAATTAAAAAAGTTTAACTATAAATAGCTAAGTTAGTGCTATGCAGGCCAGCTATTAAGATAAATATATAATATTGGTACATATTTGATATTTATAATGATAATAAGATATATATGACCAATATTATTAACCTATTTTTCAATTTTTTTATTTGGAAGATTTGTATCAATCAACCAATCAAATCATAAATTTTTATAAAACAAAAAAAAAAGAAAAAAAACCAAAAAATTCAAGAAACAAGTATCTAAATCTACTTTGGAGCAATAGCAAAAAATGTTGGAAAGTAATTTTATCTATAACACCTGCTCTAACTCTAACTTTAATCCTAAACTCTAACTCTATTTTTTGCATTTTAGATACATTTTCAAATAAAGAAATCAAAAAATGAGTTGGTAATATTGATTGATATATAGAATACAAAATGGCAAGTTTTATAAAAGGTGGATATAACTACTTTAATAGTTTTGAGAGAACCCTAGACATATATGATATAGGTGGTACAGAGGGTTTTAACAAAAACCTCCAAAATTTAAAATTTAAAAAATCAGTTTTTTCAAATAACTTTTGATCTGTAGTCTGATTTAAATGACTTTTTTTAAATAAAAGCTCTTAGTGATGTGCATCTTTTTTTTAAAAAAAAAGTTTATTCAATTCTAATCACTAGATCACAAGTTATTTAAAAAAAAATGTAAATTCTTAGTTTTTAGCAAATTAGGTCCATTTTTGGCAAAATTATTATGTTTAATAATCTCTGTTGAAGATGTCCAGGGTTCTGTTTTGAGTGGGTTTTCAGAATACTTATAGTTTGAGTGGTATTAATATTTCAACTTTAAGCTGATTCTGAATCTATTAAGTTTCCATTTAGACATACAACATCTGCACATTTATTGATCACCATGCAAAAAATTTCTCACTCAAATCTTTGATGATCAATATTATCATATTATCTAACCAATAAAAATCCTACAAAGAAAAAAGGAAATATCCAATGAATAGATGCGGAATTTGTATTGGGTCACCAATTATAGAATCCGTATA
Source organism: Gigaspora rosea (assembly GCA_003550325.1). Lineage (NCBI taxonomy): Eukaryota > Fungi > Glomeromycota > Glomeromycetes > Diversisporales > Gigasporaceae > Gigaspora > Gigaspora rosea. Next base: position 81,859 of record QKWP01001962.1, read on the forward strand.
AATTACTATAGTCCCAGCTTTTATTTTTGTTCGCTATACCATACACATTGTATATACTGGTCATGTTAAATTTCAGCTACTCCAGTAGAACGATCAACACAGATGCACCAATTAGATCTCATCTAATAAATCGCCCTCTGTAAAACTACCTTCTGCGCACTAATAAAAAGATTTCTTGCAAAAATTTAGATATAAAATATGCTTTACTTCAGTCATAACCCTAACCCTAACGTAAGATTTATTACTTTAAAAATTTGATTGTTTTGATTAATATAGATCATCTGATTGGTGCATATTGTCGATCTTTTATGGTCTATCTGGGGGTAGCTTTAAATTTTGAACAGTTCTCAGATAAGCATAAGCCACGCTTATGTGTACCTCTGTTGGTCTGATCTGCACAATTTACAACTTAGCAGGGTTGGTTCTGGCATATCCCTGCTTAGCCTACTTTAATCAGTTGACTGTCCGTCAATTAAAGAGCATGAATATAATTTTAACAAAAAATGACGTATTCATTGTAAATGAGCGATGTATTAACTTTATTTTATTTTTTGATAAATCTGAAATGATAATCCTTGTCGTTGAAAATTTATTTATTTCGTTAAATGGGAGTCTCTAAACTAATGATGCCTGACGAATGACGAAACTTGCGTCATTGATGAATGACAAAACCTTTCGTCAAGCCAATTCCTAAATGGTGAATTGACGATTGATGAAACCCATGATGATTGACGAAACCTAGGCTGAAGATCACTTCCGATCTATGTCGTAGCCAATAGAATTACAAGACCTTGTGTAACAAAACAAACAAAAAAATAATAACGCGATATTTCACTGACAACGACTTTTAAATAAATAATTTAAATGCTCAATCGAATTTCAAGATAAGGTAACGTAAAAATCAAAACGGAACCGCTTTTTTTTTTTTTTTTACAAAAAACAAGAACATCTATAACTTGGTTTTCTTAGCTTTAATTTTACACCCAATTTTTTTTACTAAGAAAACAAAATGCATTTGTTTTGACTATCACGTTGCACCTGATCTTAAATTTTGATTGGTCAGGGTGAACAATTTTCTGAGTGACCGGAAGCCCAAAATTTACTTGACATAAAAAAAATTTTTATTAATTTATTATTTTTTATTTTTACAAAATTTAATAACTCTTGTTATACTTAATTTAATAAACTAAATTAATTTTTTAAATATGTTTTGATTGTGTAACAACTGAATATTTTAAATACTACATAAATTTATAGTATAATTAATTATATAATAAATATTTAAAATATGTTATTATTACTGAATAAAACATATTTAAAGGATTAGAATTAGGGTAATAAATTAAAAAAAATTAAGTACAGTCATAAAATAGGTAAGTCTCATATCAAACTAATGAACTTTATAATAAAATAACATTTTTTTTGAAAAAATTAAGATTTATGCTAATCAACTTTTTAATAAAAAACGTTATTTTCAAAAAGATTTAATTATGTTCGAAGATCATCATAAAGAAGCCTGTTGAAAGATTGTTGACTTTATATCGTTATGACATTAATAAATTAATTCGTCAAGGTTTCGCCAATCGTCATGGTTTCGTCAATCGTCAGGTGTTTCGTCAATCGTCGTCAGGCATCATTACTCTAAACACTCCCATTCGTTTTCCAATTTCAAAATTTTGATACACAAATAATTTTTTATAACCCTTTTATTTCCAAAATGTTTTACTTTTTTTAATTCTGAAACCCCTCAATATATTACCAAACTTCCCTAACTGCACCCTCTACAGTGAACATCCTTTCTAAATGCACACTCTAGCTTGGTCACAAGCTCCTCTGCTCTATGCATGTGCTTAAGTTTTCTCTATAATTGCATACATGCAATAATATTAAAATTTTGGCCAATAGAAATTAATTTTGCCCATTCTAAATGCACATCTACTTTTAATTTTAAAGAACGTGCAATTAGAGAGGGTTGAATTAATCATATGCATATTTTTCTTGCTTTGATTTGCTAATTTAATTTTCTATAATTGCACACCTCTGCAAATGCACGCTTACTTCCTGTCCTAGAGGCGTGCACTTAGAGAGGTTTGACTGTATCACGTTCATCTATTTTGATCATAAAGACTTCGGATAACCAAACCTGATATTCTAATGCACAATTATGTACTTGATGTTATACTGTGAAAATTCAGATAATCAAAATTCGAATTATGATAAACTGACCAATATAGAAATTAGACCTGTTTCTGTTCAAAATATTATTATTTAAGGTTTAATGGATTATTGGGCTTTGCGGGTCAATTAACAGAGTCTGACCCCCAATCTGATTTAAAGCCCCACAAAAAATTGTTCATCCCCTGTAATATTGGCCAATCGAATTTCAGGATCAGGTGTAACGTAAAAATCGAAGCGAAGGCACTTTTTTGCAAAAAAACGAGAATAGCTCTAAATTTTAATTAGGAAACCACCTTCTGCGGTCTAATTAAAAATGTTTCTCATGAAATTTTACCAATAGCCTCAACCCTAACCCTACGTTGTTCTCATCCTAACCCTAATTATATCGCAGTTTAGTTTTACACGCAACTTTTTACTTAGAAAACAAAACACGTTTGTTTTGACTATCACGTTACACTTGATCTTAAAATTTGATTGGTCAAAGTTACAGGGGTGAACAATTTTTTGTGGGAACCCTACCTAAGATATCAGATTTATAGTGAGCCTAATGTGAACCCGACCTATAATAAGGGTATTAGAAAACAGGAAAGTATTCAAGAGAGTGGCTTTTGCCAAAAGAAAGAGAATTTTTTTTTTAAATCCATAAATAATTTACAAAATTGTATTACCAATATACAATCAATAAACACATTTATTGCTATAAATAGTAGTCCTTTATCTCTTAAACCTGTTAATAACAAGCATTAACTAATTGCTAAAATATAACTTCTATGTTCTCACGCCTTAAACATTTACATTATTCTACTGCATAGTTATCCGATAATCCGAAGAAATAAGCCTTCTATTCTCACAGCCTAGATATAAAATAGATAGCTAAATTAAGAAGTCTTCGATAAGCTGTAACATTGAAAAAACTCTTGTTTAAATAAAATCATCTGATTGAGTAATAATAATGGAATAGCACCTTTGACATTGAAGTCTAGAGCTAAAATTCAGCAACAGGAATTTAACGTCTCGCTGGACTGTAATACATTTCACTATATGTATTCCTAATATATCTTACCAAAGTGATAGATTTTTTTATAAAAAAATTACAAAAAAACTATAGATCCTTGGCACAATAATAATCTACATATGGGTCTGGGTCAAAGCCCCAACAAATAAAATCTCAACTTAGTCAATCTTGACAAGTTGGTACGTATTAGTTACTGACTTTTGATCTTCAGGATTTTGATCCAAATCCAAATTGCACAGCTTAGCCTATATAAATAAAAACTTGACTCAAACTAGTTTATGCTTAAGATCCCTATCATTTCCCTGACAATCATTTCCCCGGCAATCATTTCCCCGGCAATCATTTCCCCGACAACCCCTTCCCCGACAAAATCACTTCCCCGACAGACATTTCACCGACACTCATTTTCCCGACTATCATTTCCCCGACACACTAATTTTCCTGACAATCATTTCCCCGACATGATCATTTCCCCGATAATTACTTCCCCGACAATCACTTCCCTGACAAATCTCTTCTCCGACAAAAGTTACTTACTCGACAAAGTTACTTACCCAACACAATTATTTCACATATTATTTTCCCGACACAATTACCTCCCCACACTAATTTCCCTCAACAATTCCTTCCTAGTACAATTATTACCCCGACGAATCACCCCAACACCGACAAAATTACCTCTTTGAAAAAATCATTCCCCAACAATTACCCAACATTTGTTCTTCGTGATTTTTCGGTTCGAAATTGACTTACTTAAGTAATTTACAAATTTAAAAATAATGTACGTTATTACGAAATGGGTGAATATTTATTAAGCAGTGCAAAAATTTTTTTCATACATGAATGCCTCAGGCAGTTTTAAGCAGTACAAATTTATATGCACGGGCTATAATTTTGTGCGGTTACATAACCTTAAAGCCTCAAAAACTAATAAAAATTATCTATTCTTTTACAATGACCACGTAAAACCCAACCACATCGTCTTGTACACAATGAATTATTCTTTTGACAAAACGCATGCCTTAGTTTTACAATTTGTTTTTTGGCAACGGCAACAATTAGGTTGATTTTTTTTTCGTTGGAACGGCTCTTTCTAAGTTCGTTTCATTCACTTCATCGAATAATTGGCCTTCACTATGTTTTATAGATATATAATTAATTATTGTTCAATAAATTTGCTCATATAAATATGTACTGTAAATTTTTTACCTTTCAATATGAAATAAATTTGCTCCACTGCTTTCACCAAATTCTTCATTTTGTCTTTAAGATCGAGATAATCTTTGCTTGGAACCGGTTTGCCTCAATGAAATTGTGGTATTTAAGGGGACTACCATAGTTCATTATTTAATACAAAAAAAAATTAAATTCTTACTTGTACGTGGTTAAAAAACCTTCAGTGACAATTGGACGAATTGGATGAAGACTCGCCGGGAAGGGAATTAGTGTGGGGAGGTAATTGTGTCGGGAAAATAATTGTGTCGGTGAAATAATTGGTTGGGTAAGTAACTTTGTCAGGAAGGAATTTGTCAGGGAAGTGATTGTCGGGAAAATGATCATGTCGGGGAAATGATCATGTCGTGGAAACGATCATGTCAGGGAAATAATTGTCGGGGAAATGATTGTCGGGGAAATGTCTGTCGGGGAAGCGATTTTGTCGGGGAAAGGATTGTCGGGAAAATTATTGTCGGAGAAATGTCTGTCGGGGAAGTGATTTTGTCGGGGAAGGGATTGTCGGGAAAATGATTGTCGGTTAATTATTATACAATATACAGTATATAAAATATTTATTGAATGTTTTTGCTTAGCATTAATCATATATAGATATGTAACAATAGTCCCTGCAGCAAAGCCATGGGTATAAAAACTAATAATTGTTAGTACGATGATTTTAGAGCTATATTCATTTATCTCTAATGCTTTCTCTTTTCTAATATTAAACAATAAGAAAAAATTTGTTATTGCAGGCAAGTTTTTTTATTGTTTTTCTTTATATTGGATTAATTTTATTTTTTATTTATTTTATTTATTATTTTTTATTGTTTTTCTTTATATTGGATTAATTTTATTGCTATTTTTAATTTATTTGAGTATAGTTAATCCTTTTAAGTAGAATTTATTAAATTAAATTCAGAGAAACTAAAATATAACATGGGTCTAAAGCCAAAATTGTACTTAGAAAAAGTTGTGCTTAAAAGAATTGCATTTAAAAAAATTAATTTATTAATTAGTTTGTAATACAAAAATTTTTGTAAGTTTTATAAATTTTATAACTACAATTTAAAGTATTATTAAAAATATACAGTTAACTTTAATCAATTTATTAAAACCAGACTTTAGTATTTAGAAAATAAAAAAATTTGGTTTTATAAAGAAGTTGCATTTAGAGAAGTTGTATTTAGAAAAAGTTAACTATGTTTATTAAATAAATTCTATAATGAATTTATTTAATTATTTATATTGTAATTAAAATTTATAAAACTTATATAAAAAATTTTTTATATTATAAACTAATTAATATTTAAATAATCAAAATAGCAATAATTTTTATTTTTTATTATTTATAATATACTCTTATTTAAATATTATTTAAATATTAATTTTATTAAATAATTTATTATTATATAGACTTGGTTTTTAATTGAAGATAATTATATTTGTTCAAAAATATTTTTGGTATGATAATTTCAGACATAATAAATCAAAGATTAAATAAATATAAGAATTACTTAATTAAATTTATCATATATATTTAGATAAATATTATAATTATATTTATAATGGGTAAATATATATAATATTTATACTTATTATTATTAATATAATATGATTTATAATTTTAAATTATTTTTAGAAATTGAGCCTACTGAAAGTGAAGAATTTTCTTTTTTATCTAAAAATACATTTTATGAACTTTATAATGAACATTTAAGTACATTGCATATTAATTATCAATGGAGTCTTATAATTGATGATTCTTATTATAATAAAATTATTGAAGTAATTGAAGATTCTAAATCCAAAAATTTTAATGCAAGTAAAAGAAGAAAATATATATAATGTATTACAATTACTCGATTACGCTTTTTTTTGTTTTAAAAATTTTTGAGAAATTCTATTTCCAATACTATATTTAATATAAAAATATCTATATATTTTCCACAAATAATAAGAAAAACCACTAATTAACGCTAAAAATATAATAATAGCAGTACCATAAACATCTAAATTATTTCCTCTAATAAAACCCATTCTCGTATCAGGAGTAATCCAATCTCTTAATAAATTTTCATTATCAACCTTAAATCCACCATTTATATCTTTAACTCCTTCATATTTTGCTGTATTCAATACTATTTCTATTAGATCAGCAGCTCTGTATTTTCTTTTACTATTAACTTTCGCTAAAAATTGTAATCTTTCCGCATTCTTTTTAAAACTTTCTTCATTTAATAATCTTTTAACTTTTGTTATTATATCATCAACTTTTAAATCTGTCTTTGAAAGTTTCAAAGCCATACCAGCCAATTCTAGCATTTCAGCGTTTCTAGGTTGATCACCCCTTATAGGAAGTACTAACATTGGTTTCGCATTATACATTGATTCATGACTACTAGCAGCTCCACCATGACTTAAAAATAATTTTGTATTTTCATGAGATAGTATTGCGAATTGAGGAGAGAATTTAGTGATATGAATATGAGGATGTTCATTATTTAATATAGCAGATATTTGAACGCTAGAATTAGTTAAAGAAAGAGATTCCAAGGGATCCGTTTTTGTAGTAGACCATATAACACCATCAATAACATCTTGAACGATTAATGTTAGAAAAGATTTTAAAATGGTGACAACGTTTTGAGGAGATAAGATTGCATTAGTCCCAAGAGCAAAATATATTGTTCGGGGATGAGCAATAAGAAATTTATCGAGAACCGGAGTTAAAGCTGGAAAATTGTCAGGCATGATAGGACCAATTTCTTGATGGAGCGGTGAATCAGAACTTGGTATCTATTATAATAATAAAATAATATTTAATAATATGAAACGTGTATAGCTTGTTAATTTTGCTTAAAAAAAAATAATAATAATAGCCAATAGTTAATAATTATAATCACCTCAAATCCAAAGAAATTATTTGATAACATTAAAAGATTTGATATTCTTCCTTTCATGTCCCAATGCGGATCTATACCTATACTTGCTCTTTGAATGTTAAGAGCTCTTAAAAAGTCCATTGAACGCCAGTCTTGCATTAAAGGTGTTATGATCGTACATTTAAATCTATGATAAAATGATTCATTTTCCATGTTCGCACGACATCCCAATACTGGATCCGCTTTATATGGCGAGCTGGCAACTAATAAAAAAGAAATCATATTATTTATATAAATATATTTTATAGGATAGATAAAAAAAAAAAACTCATCAAAATAAATATTAAATTTACTATTATATAAGTCTGAGAAAATTCCAACGGCAGGCTTTCCCAATTTCCAAGCAATATCAAAACATGGATAATTTATTGAATAATCGCAAAAAAATAAATCAGCGTTAAGCTCTTCGGCAGATTGTTTATAAATATTATAAAATGGTACGTAGGATTTAATAGCATCAACTGTGTATTCTTCGATAGGTTGTTTAAAAATATTATAAATATAAGATGGTACGTAGGATTTAATTGCCACCCTTATAAGGGAAAGTAACGCATTTTGACTTAAATCAATAAATTCATTATCTATGTCTGTACATATATGTACATTACTTTGGTCACTTTTACTATGTGAATCATTTTCAATAGAGGTTTTAGTTTCATCGAATTTGCTTTCATTTGAATTTTTTGAGGCGTTAACACTGTTTGAAGAGTTTTGGATGTCAAATTGATCATTATCGAAAATAATTTGTGGAATTGAACGATAATTAAGGGATTGTGATGTATAGTTTCCCCGTGATATTAATGTTACCTAGAAATCGAACAAAATACAGTAATTGATAATAAATTAAGCATAATTGCATAATAAAATAAATAAACAATAATATTATAATAAAATCATACATTATATCCTCGATCCATTAGAATCTTCAAAATTTCTAACATATGAGGAAGATGGGTTCCTGAAATTATTTTAAAATTAAAGTATTATTAAATTGAATTGTATATATTACAAATAATAATAATAATCATAGTAAAATATGTCAAAATAATAACCCTACCACCAATCATGGATGTAGCGAGTATGTTCTTGGGTACATTATTTCTGTTCAACGACAAGTCTCGTTTAATCACATCTGCTGATCCGAAGGATTGATTTATAAAAAAAGTAATAAATATAACAAGGTGCCAAAGAGTAAGTATCGAACTAAATTTTTTTAAAAGCATTTTTGTATTATAATCGAAACGTTCGATTATTTATAAAGATATGGGTTTTTAAGAGAATATTAAAGTTTTATTAAGATAAGTGGATATTGTACAGCCGAAATCTATCACTAACAAGGTCTTTTGCCTTGCGGTTTTTATAGCTTTTTCCTTCTATTTAATCATTGTTATCACTTTTCTTAGATAATACGGTCACAAATATTAAGGTTGGGTCGATATCATGTATGATAATCAGCACCCCATCGATATCTATCGATTGTATTCGTGATGGAACATGCATGGCGATGACACGACTAATCGGGGTGCCGATAGTGTAACGATTATTATATAGCGCAGGGGGCAATAATGAATAAACATATATGCAATAAATAAATTAAGCAATAATTAATAAATAATATAAATAATAAACAATAAATAAATGTAACTCTATACTGTAAAACCCATCCCGTAATAATCATCCCTTAAGGGGCCTGTGACCGTCATGGTACATATCGGTGTGCCGATAGTTCATACGATCTACTATATTACACTTCTTTCCCCCTTTTAAAATACGAGGTCCTCGAGTACCACGTAAGGGGCATCCAGAATAACGTTATACAAGGGGGAGGGGGTCTGACAAAATATAACGATTTTCCTCTTAAGTAGGGGGGTCAAAAAAATATAACACAATTTTTTTAGAAAAAATCGTCTAAAATCTGAATCAGTGGTACAAATTTAATGATTTTGGTACCATTCGATTCGTCTCGGTGAGAGGAGTCGAATAGTACCAATTTCATTTCTTTTGGATCACTGAATCAAAAGTTATTGGTCAAATACTATTGGTTATTATGTTTCTTATAAAATGACTATAAAATCAATAGTTTTTTGTAAATAACTATTGATCCAGCGATCCAAATGAAATGATATTGGGTCATTGGATTCGTCTCACTGAGACGAATCGAATGGTACCTAAATCATCCAATTCGGATCACTGTGTCACAATATATTCAAGTTTTTGTAAAATTTTATATATAAATATACGAATTTTGAAAAATTTTTATATAGTAGAGGGGGTCAAGCGCTACTATGAGGGGGTACATAACATTATTTATGGATACCCCCTAACTGCTTAAGCTAAGCTATTTGAAAAATTTATATGTTTTTTTTTATACATATATGTTAGGTTCCTATTAGTGCTCCGAATGGGTCGGGTTGGGTCGGGTTATGGGTCAACCTGAACCCGACCCGAAAGTTCAGGTCGGGTCGGGTCGGGTTGAATAACTTTCGGGTTAGCACTTCAACCCAACCCGAACCCGACCCGAACCCGACCCGACCCGAACCCGAGCCGAAACTTTGTCAAAGGTGATATCAAATTTTGATCTTTCGCTCTCTCTACTAATTTATTTTTTATTTTTTATATTAAATTTTTAATTTTATTTTAAGTTGAATTATTTAATTTATTATTATAGCATATTAAATAAATTTAAGATTAATATATAGTAGTGCTTTTTATTATTTTATTTTAAAATTTAAGTAAATTATTAATTTATCTATATAATATAAATATAATATAATATAATCATGTTTTTTTTATTAATTTAGAATATTAATTTATTTTTATTATATTTTTTAAAAAATAGTTATATTAAATAATACTTGTAATACTAATATTATAGTTACCAAAATTTCATACAAACTCTTCCCGCTGATCCTCTGTACCAAAAAAGAAACTAAACAAAAAGCCAACAATTTACTCAAAAATAATTACTTTATCACGAATTTATTTGTTTCTCTTAAGAAAGAAGCAAGAGCAAACAAAAGCAAATTAGGTTTACTAGAGGTATCAGCCTTGTCTACTAGCAGAATAGGAAGAAAACTAAAAAATTTTACAAACGCCATAAAATTTTCGCAAAAAGTGGGCATACCAGTTTGACCCTGTAAAGTAGATCATTCAGCACAACAAACAAACAAACAAAGAAGACATGTTCCATTTCGGTATTAATAACAACCAAATAAGTAAACAATAGTAAGACAAACAGATAAACAAAGAATACACGTGAAAAGTAGAGTTTTCAGATAGATAATTCTAGAAAGATAGATATTCAACCAACAGCAACAATTCTTGAAAAATCTAGAAATAGTATAGTACTTTTTAAGGAAACAATGAAATTAGAAATTATAAAAAATCGTATACCAAACCACATGAAGAAGTAAACAGATTTCACGATGAACAAAAATCTTTAACTCTTAAAATAGATAAACATATAGCCGAATATATTGGTATAAATGATCCCAATTTTATAGCGACTATTCGGCGCACAATTGAGCTTTATAAATGGATTCAACAAAAGAAAACACGTAAGGAACAACTAACACATGAAGAACAAGTATTTATAGAAGAGAAACCAGAAGAAAGAGAACTACCGACTATAGAAAGTATCATAAAAGAAGGGCGCGATGTAGCAATTAAGAAAAGAAGTCTGGAAAACCTCGACAGTCCAAGCAACAAAAAGAAAACTGATAACAGAATCAGAGTTGCAGAAATGAATTTAAATAAAAGTGAGATAGAGATTCTAGTAGAAGACAAATCAGAAGAGGCAGAAGAGAAGGCAACACTACTTTATGCAGAATGTGGATGTCTAGATTATGGTACAGAGGACACCAAGGAAATGATTAGTATTTTTAATGCAAAAGAAAATTTTTTCAAAAGTAAAGCAAAAGAAAGCACAGAAACAATAGTAACGGAAACGAGTATAACTAGTACAGCTATAAACAGAGGAAACAAAAGCGATATGGATATAGATAGAAGTGTCAACAACACAAAATTAGAGTTACAAACTAGCTTAACATTGTGGGATCTCCCTGCAGACTCAAGATTCGCAAAGATTAGACGATGCTTTAATCATTTTGGCAGAGTCATTTCTACGGAATGGAAGGACTTCAACAAAACAAGAGCAGTTTTCATTCATATACAATGCAGAAATAAGGAAAAAAAGGAAAACCTACAAAGTCTATGGTCCCTACACTACGAAGAAGGAAGATTATGCAGACTAACACCAGGCAAATTTGATGCAGAACTTTTGAAAAAAAGGAAAGAACATAGAGCAATTCTTAGAGGGCTCCCCCATATAGCTTTGGAAGCAGCCCTTTTACGACAGTTAGGGAGAATGAAAGCCAAAATGGTTTTCATCCCTAAAAATAGCAACGGTAATCAAAGAAGTGCCGCATTCGTTTATTTCAAAAATAGTGAAGACCTAAACACAGCAATAGAAAATGTAGCTTGGTACTATAATACGAAACTTAAATGGAGTACGTCTAACAAGAGGAGTCTGTCAGAGGTTACACAAAATCAAGAAAAAGCAAAGAGAAATACTAGATATACAGAAAGATTGGAGAAAGAGAATTTCAAGCCTTATAAAAAGACAAGTCGTAATAACTCACCTCTGGGAAGATCACAAGGGAAAAAGAAGGAATTTGTTAAAAATACAAGTAGAGACTCTAGCATTTCAAGATCTCGCAGTATATCTCGAAAGGCACTATCATATGTCGAGGCAGACCAAAAGACATCAAACCATGACAATGTACTCGAAGAAATTCTTAGAAGGCTCCGTAATATTGAAGAAAAACAGGGAACTTATGTTCCCTATCGCTCCTAATATTCGCCAAGGGCGTCCCAATGAAAGTATGCAAGCCCTCAGGCTTGCACATACAGGAGGCATCCTCATCTCTCAATAATACAATAAGCCCACTCTCACAAAATAATCATTTTTTCAAAGTAGGATGCCACAACATTAATGGGCTTAAAAGTAATAGTTTCAAAAGTGTTATAATATCAGAATGGGCATTAGAAAAAAATCTAGATATTATTGGTATTGCGGAAACAAATATTAGTAGTAAAGAAGGGGTTTTTTTGGACTTTAATAGAGAGAATTTTGTTGGTTTTTGGTCAAATACAGAGAAAGAAAAGAAAAAAGGATCTGGTGTAGGACTTCTGATTCACAAAAAGTGGGAGAGACACCTAGGTCAAGTTAAAAAGGATTCACCATACTATTTAGAAGCGACATTTCTCTTTAAACAACTAGAGTTAATAATCATTATGGTATACATACCACCAAACAATAAAGAAATCACAAGGGCAGTTCAACAAAGTATCGTCAAAAAAGTAGCCCAAGGATCCCAAAGAAGCCAATATATTATCATGGGGGATTTTAACTATGTCCCTGATCAAAACCTGGACAGGAAATGCCCAAGGTCGCAGCACAAAAAATTTCCTTTGTATAAATGGTTGTATAAGCAAGAGTTCGTAGATTCGTATCGAGTAATCAACCCAGGTAGCAAGGAATTTACATGGTCAAGACAGGATCAAAGCTCAAGAATAGATCAAATTTGGACATCAAAGGAGCTTGGCCTAGGAATAGTGGAAGCTAAAATAGAGGAGATGAGTACTTGGACAAACAGTGACCACAATGCAGCTGTAGTAAAGATTCACCTTGGGCACCTGATTGAGAAAAAGAACCTCTCCACAATAAAGCAACGTGGACAAAAAAGAACAATTTATCTTTACGACAAGGCAAGCGCAGAAGATTGGGAAAACTATGCAACAGTTCTTCAAAGTTCCTTAAAAGATAACCAGGCCATAAAGAGAATAAATATAGTACAACCAGGAACCGTTATAGGAAAGAAAGAACTTGATCAAACATGGGACGTCATTCACAACGCAATAATAAAAGCAGCAAACCAAACCTTACCAAGGAAAAAAGTATTAAACACAGGCTGTAGTAGGAAAAAATCCAAAACAAAAACGGATCTAGAAAAAAGCATACTGGACTTGGGCAAGGTTATTAGAAATATCCGTGACAATAAAACTTCTCAACCAAATTTTAGCATAATAGATTCAGCAAACAATACTATTTTGAACATAAATAGAACCCTAGATTTAGAAATAGATATGATTCAAGCCCAAAATCTAGACGAAGGAGAGCAGGCTTAAGAGGATGGAAAAAGATCTTGGAAAAAAAATGCTTATTAGAAAATATAAGTAGTAGAAACAAGGAAATTCAGGAAAAGGTTGAAAGACGGTGCGAGATGATAGATAACAACCAGGGTCAAATGCTGAATAGTTTGCTAAATAAGCCATACAATAAAATTGTGCTTAATAAAATAATTATAGAAAATCAAGATCACAGTCGAGAACTCATTACAGAACCTGAAGACGTTATGCAGCATACAGAAAAACACTTTCAAACTCAGTACAAGAAAAGAAACGCAAATCCAAACCGCATGTCCCAAGCATGGAAAGAAACGTACAAACCTTTAAGTTTCATACAAGAGAACTGGTATGAGGACCTTTTACAAGAAATATTTGAAGAATGGGATCAAATGCTAAGTAGCTTAAGCTTAAAATCGGCACCAGGTATTTCGGGAATAAGTTACATTCTGATAAAGAAAGCGGATAGCAAAACACATGCTATTTTTAGAAATTTTGCACTAGCATGTATACAAACAGGTTTTATCCCAAATAAGTGGAAAGTGGCTCAACTGTATGCAATTCCTAAAAATGAAGATTGGGGGTACAATCTCAATAATATAAGGCCCATTGCACTCCTAGAAACGTTTAGGAAATGTGTCACAAAAATCTTCACAATGCGTCTCTCAAGAATTTTTAAAGAAAATGCAGTGCTAAGGGGTTTCAATTTCGCTGGACTTCCAGGCTGCTCAACAGAAGCTCCTATACATATTATAAATTCAATTATAGGAGAAGCATTGGAAAAAGGAAAAGAGCTTTGAATACTCTTGCAAGACATGCAAAAAGCTTTCGATTCGGTGTCATTAGAAATGTTGGAAAAAGCTCTGTTACGATTAAAGCTCCCGTCTACTGCAATTAATTTCATTCTAGATCTCTTTGGTGAACGTCAGCTTAAAATTATTACGGCCTTCGGACTTAGCAAAAGCTTTAAAGCCATAGATGGAATAGACCAGGAGGAAATAGTATCACCCTTGGTCTGGAGGGTTTTTTATAATCCGCTTTTGTGTTATGTACAAAATGAAACCAACTTGGGCTATGATCTGAGTTTGGGTAAACATGAGGCATATCCTACAAACTATTCAACCCGATGTGCTGCAATTGCATATGCTGAAGATACAACGTGGGTAGCCAGCAACAAGCAACAGCTAGAAGCGACCTTAAAGATTGCGGAGGAGTTTTACAAGATAAACGATATAAAGATCAACCCCAAGAAGTCTAAATTAGTAGCACTTAATACAAGAGAAGAAAAGTTGATCCTTCTATCACAAAACAAAATCATAGCAGAAGGGAAAGATACCCTAGTGCGATTTCTAGGTGTTTGGTTGAACCAGAAAAAGAATAAGAAGCTTATAAAAGCAAAAGCGAAATAGATTTTGCAACAATTTTGTGAAACATTATATCACAAAAAATTGACGCTTAGCCAACTCTAATACATCAATAACATGTGTATTCTTCCCAAACTGAGCTACATTTTACAAACAACCAATTTTTCACGAAAGAATTTAGACGAAATTCAGCAACCTTTTCTAAGAATGGTGAAAAACAAAATAGAATTCGCACGTTCAACAAGTAATTGCCTAGTAACTCACCAAAATTTAGGCAACTGTAAGAAACTTAGCAATGAAGTCTTCACAAAGCAAATAACAGGCCTGATATATAGGTTAAATAGTACAGGAATCGAGGCAAACGTCGCGAAGAAACGCATTACACAAGGTTGGTTTTTAGCAGCACTAAGCGAAAGATCTCCTAAAGAGTCAGACATAGTAACTCTAGAGAAACTATGGAAAGGCAATTTGGACTGCTCAATCTGCCTCAAAGCAAAAGAGAGAGACCTTGAAATAACACTGACTGAA